>JAGDYQ010000060.1:497127-626719 GCA_021962125.1 Bulinus truncatus
AGTGTTGTGTGACATGGAGTGTGTGTGTGGCATGGAGTGTTGTGTGATATGGACTGTTGAGTGACATGGAGTGTTGTGTGACATGGAGTGTATTTGTGCCATGGAGTGTTGTGTGCCATGGAGTGTTGTGTGCCATGGAGTGTGTGTGTGACATGGAGTGTTGTGTGACGTGAAGTGTTGTGTGACATGGAGTGTTTTGTGACATGGACTGGTGTGCGACATGGAGTGTGTGTATGGCATGGAGTGTTGTGTGACATGGAGTGTGTGTGTGACATGGAGCGTTGTGTGCCATGGAGTGTGTGTGTGACATGGAGTGTTTGTGTGACATGGAGTGTGTGTGTGACATGGAGTGTTGTGTGACATGGAGTGTGTGTTTGACATGGAGTGTTGTGTGACATGGAGTGTTGTGTGGCATGGACTGTTGTGTGATTGTATAAAGTCTGGTCAATTACGATTGGTGTACTGTTTTTTTTTTTTATCTTTACTCAAATAGAGTGATCACAGACTAAAGAATATCAACGCTGCCGCGCGATTATCTCGAACCCCCCTTCCTGCGATCACACAGATAATCCAATGGCTGTCATTTTAAACCAGACTACTACACTCGTCTCGGCGCCACAGCGGGGCATGTGTTTAAGATGCACATCTTTAGTAGTTCATGTGTTTAGGCTAACTATGCCGCCTATTTCTAAAGGGAGGGGGGCCCATTTTAATTATTTATTCGTACTGGCTTATCATCGTCCCTGGTTAATAATGTTGTATGATTGTTAAAGTTGTCTACCTTTTTGCCTCTGGCAGATATATATACAACAACATTAACATCTAACGTCCACAACAAACTCAGGAAGCAGTGTAAAGTGACTACGTTCCAACAAATCAAGTACAACTTTGATGATCATCTTTGTTATCACAAAACGGACATAAATAGAGCAAGGGGTTAAAGGAGATAGTCCTATTATATGCTGTGTTTTTTAACCCCTGTCTTATGATGGCTGTTTGCCACCTAGTGCTAGGTGTGAGTGATACAACGGTATGTTAAACATAAAAAAGAACCGTGAGTAATCTAGACCTGTGCTTCTCAAAGTTTTGCAGACTCGTAGCCCCCCCCTCCCCCCGCCTCCTTTAAAGACGCATGCTCGAGTTTTTCGCCACTCACAAGTAAAGAAAGAAAAACAAAACGATTTGGGGGGGGGGGGTGTGGATAAAAGAAAGAATCGCTCAATTTAATTGAACTTATTCTCGGTCAAACTATTTGAAAAAAAAAAATTTCGTGATCCACTTCTTGTTGGCCCTCGAGCTACAGTGTGAGGACCTCTGACCCATGTTATGATGATGGTGGTGATGGTGGTGATGGTGGTGATGGTGATGATGGTGGTGATGGTGATGATGGTGGTGTTAACACTGGAGTTATGACTTTAAGGTGGGAACAGGTGAACGATGGGTTGTCTGTCTGCTCTTGGTTTTGCGGGGGGTGGGAAAAAGTGTTACCTCGTCTATCTTCTTATCCCCAATTAGCAGACGGCAATATAACCGTTGGGTGATTGTGCCTTCATCGCGTGACTAATTGAATGCTAAATAATAAAATATCTAAAGTATAGTAATATCATTGCATCAATACCAGTGCATCGATACCAGTGCATCGATACCAGTGCATCAATACCAGTGCATCGATACCAGTGCATCAATATCAGTGCATCAATATCAGTGCATCGATACCAATGCATCTATACCACCGGCACTTAGACCAGGAGTACGATATATAATGTGCATCCTCACTAAGAGATAAACCAATATATGGGAGGGGGAAGAGGAGGAAGCAGCCGTTTACATATTCAGACAGACCGATGGACGGGCAGACAAACGACAGAAGATGAATCTTATAAGCAGACTTTCAGACAGACGAATAATTTAATGTATTATTTCATAGAATGATTGATTAATATTGACTTAAATACACCCACGGTCCTACAAATAGCCAGGAATCCAGATAGACTGAATTGATAGAGGGAGTTTCATTTATATTTTTATTATACAAGTCACAACTACACCTTTTATTCAAAATCATATCAGCAAAGGAATGTTGCAAGAGCAATAATGATTATTAAAAACATCGTATAACGAATCATCCATCAGACAGCCCAGTTCATCAGGTAAGCCACTAGACGCCGTTATATAAAATCCGTTAACAGATTTTATCGTAATTCGTTTGGAGTAGCTGCAAGATTGCGTCCCACAGGTGATGTATGCGTCTCATGTAGTATATGTGTCCAGTGGCGCAACCAGCAAAAAGTGCTGGGGGGGGGGGCTCACATAGTGAAAAAAGACAGTTTGACAGTCTTTTTTGTAACTTTATAACGTAAATTATGTATTGATGATTTGCCTTGGGGGGGGCGGCTCAAGGCCCCCCTGCCCCCCCCCCTGGTTGCGCCACTGTATGTGTCCCAAGTGATATATTTCAAAGCTTTCACTGCAACACGTTTTATCACTTAAATACTCAAGTGCAGGGTAATTTTGGGTGGAATAGGGCTGGTTGAGGCACCGGGCCCTGAAGACAATTTGGGGCCCCCTTTTTTATAAAAAAATAATACAAAATGTAAGGATGGAGTTTTTTGCGGAGCCCTTTTAAATTTAGAACCCTGGGCGCCCGCGTGATGCGCCCGCCGTTGGTAGGTGAGGCTGTTAGGGGGCTGTTGTTGCAATATTTGGTCGAAATTTTGAATTTGGAGTCTCACCATTTTCTCTTGCCAACTTGTCATGGTCTGATGAAAACAGACAAACACAGTTTCACATCCTTATTTCTCAAGAAGCCCTTTTAGCTATGGTGGCTATGACAGAAATGACCCGATGGCGCTTTGGTTGTTAGCCAAGTCGTCTTATTGACGATTAGAGTGTTGTCCAACAGTGACTACATTTATTGTCGTTAGATTATACAGGGGAAAAAACATAAAACAATTATTAAATACGAATCAAAGCCGCCATGTTTGTATTTTTGTAACAATTTTTAATGACCTTGCTCAATCGACAGTAAACATTAAATGCAATTCTTCGTTAGAGAGTAGGCCTGCTGATGACGTCATTATTTTGAATTATTTAAACATTGAGCAAATAAAAGTGAAGGAAGAAGAGAGCTAATTAGAAACAGGTCTTATTTGTAGGAATAATGGGATTTATATTAAGTTGAATGGATTGTTTGTTAGAAAGTAAATTAGTGAGTGAACTGGTTCTAACATTTAAAGTTTATTGTCTTTTTTTAAAGTTGTTTCTTTATTTTCTCCTCGTTTTGATAAATTATATTTCTATTTTTGTCCGTTGTGTCGGCTAGACGGCTAGTGATCTATATTCTCTCATTTTACTCGCCATCTCTAGAGCAGAACTTCAAGAGTTAACATTTTTTTTTGTTTAAATACTCTTAACTTTCTCTGAACGGAGATATCAATCCAATCATTAACCCCTTTTGAAGTCTGAAGCCGTTATACCCTTAAATTGGGTCATCTAACGGTCATTAATTTTCTTCACAGCTATTGAGAAACAGTGTAACTAATTAATCGCCATTGGAAGAGGTCCACCATTTGGTGTGTATGTGTGTGTGTGAATGTGTGTATGTGTGTGTGTGTGTATTGTACCAAATTATTTACAGTCTGGTTCACCCACCATTTCCGGGTCATTGGCTCCGGCGTTTGAACTCGTGTTTACCTTTTTATTCCACACCGTTCGTGAAGCAAGTGGTGAAATAGTGACGGGTGGGGGAAAGGGGGGGGGGCGTACAGTTCTGCTAGACACACTTAATAGTATTACGTAGTCTCTGGATGAACAAGGTGAGGACGGGGGAGGCATTCGGTGTCATATATCCACCACGTAATGACCACAGGGAGAGCTTCGGACAGTTTGACGGATGGTTGGCCGGTCAGATGTACTGAAAGAAATGGCGTAATCGTTTCCAAATAAATACTCGTTATGTATGGATTTATTTTCTTGTTGTGTGTACTGTTAACGTATTCGATTACCAATGTTGTTTTTTTAGCAAGTCTGGTGTTAGATATGAAAAGCTCTGTCAGTTGAATTCATGCGGGAGATAATACTATGGATGATAGGAGTGTGTGTGTGTGCGTGCGTGCGTGCGTGCGTGCTTGCGTGTGTGCGTGCGTGTGTGTGTGTGTGTGTGTGTGTGTGTGAGAGAGAGTTTATTAGTCTGTGCAAGTGTATTGGAGAGGGAACGTCTGCTTGTATGTAGGGCCGTTATAGGCCAGCCTTGGCACTCGCCTGGTGAAGGGTCCCCAATGTACATTTTATTATGTGTGTGGTGTGTGTTTATGTGTGTGGTGTGTTTATGTGTGTGGTGTGTTGGTGTGTGTGTGGTGTGTCTATGTGTGGTGTGTTTACGTGTGTGGTATGTTTACGTGTGTGGTGTGTCTATGTGTGGTTTGTCCATGTTTGTGGTGTGTTTACATGTGTGGTGTGTTTATGTGAGTGGTGTGTTAATGTGTGGTGTGTTTATGTGTTGTGTGTTTATGTGTGGTGTGTCAATGTTTGTGATGTGTTTACGTGTGTGGTGTGTCTATGTGTGGTGTGTTTATGTGAGTGGTCTGTTAATGTGTGGTGTGTCCATGTTTGCGGTGTGTATGTGTGTGGTGTGTCTATGTGTGGTGTGTTTACGTGTTTGATGTGTTTATGTGTGTTGTGTTTACGTGTTTGGTGTGTTTATGTGCGGTGTGTCCATGTTTGTGGTGTGTTTACATGAGTGGTGTGTCTATGTTTGTGGTTCTGCTTACGAATGTGGTGTGTTTATGTGTAAGCATGTTTGTACACATCTGATAAAATGCCAGCTCACATAATGTACGTGTACACGTGTATTTTTTTATGTATTTATATGTTCATGTTTATATGTGTTCTACATGTGTACGGATGCATTTTCACATTATTATAATACATGCATGTAACGAAATGTCAGAAGACCTGGCTAACATTCTGTGGCATTACTCAATACATCGTCTGCCGTAAAACTGCCCCCCACCCCCGGGGGCTTCTGTTACAGATCGTCATGTGCCAACATTTGTTGATGTGGGTGGGAGCCCGGTATACACAAGTGTTAAATGCCACATCAGCTTAGCTTAATTGTGTGAATACGTTGCACTTTCGTAACATAGCGTGAATCGCGTGCCGACTGTCCAAGAATTATTGGATTTATTACATTTCATTTGCTTTTTTTTTTAATATTATATGTAAACTTTACAAAGAAGAGTAACTAAAATTCTTTTAACAATTTAAAGTGTTAGCAAATAACAAAAGAAGAGACTTTTTAGTCTTTTGCTACACCAACTTGCCTCTGTGCTGCAAAATGGCATAATGAAGTATTCATTTTTTTACTTTTCAGTGCATTTTTTTTTAATGCTTAGTTTTGATTTTAACATTGCGAGAATTAATTACTGTTTAAACAAATAGTCCTTCGTTATTAGCGTTGACGGGTAAAACGTATTTTGTGAAGTATGAAATGTAGGTCATTTCTGCACATTACGTAGGTGGCATTTTAGATAGATGGCATAAATTAGAACCCATATCTTTACCAAATGGTGTTTAGTTTGATTTGGTTGGTTAATTGGTTTGGTTGTTTGATTGGTTGGTTAAGTTGGTCAGGTTAGCTGGTTTGGTTGTTTGTGTGGCCGGTTTGGTTGGTTAGCGTTGACGGGTAAAACGTAATTTGCGACGTATTAAATTCTACACATTAGCTAGGTGGCATAAATTAGCACCCATATCTTTACCTTAGTGAATATAAACTAATTAATCGTGTGTAAAAATTCAGCAGTTAAATTGATTAGGAAGGGGTGTCGCATGACACATAGATTTCCCGGGCAACGCCGTGCTTAATACTAGTCATTTATAAATTGTGGGTATGAAAGTTAATTCAGTGAAATGATAATGAATGGAATGTTTGTGCAAAAATAAATTGGTGAATATACATTATAATTAAAAGATGATTATTTTTTTTACCCGAAGATTGGATTATTGATTTCACTGCAACTAGTTATGTTCATATCTGCTTATGTTTTCACCTAGGCTGCTCGGCTAGCGGTGTATAATGCAAGTCTTGTAAACGAAACTTGTTATGCTAATTATTATGCAATCTTTAATAGAGCTCTTCCTATCGTCAACAAATAAGAAAACTGACACGAGCAATAGTTGGAGTGAGTTGTCAAATCTGCATTAAAATGTGCTCACGTCGAGGGCTTATTTCTCACCATATCAGCGAATTGTTTTGTACGGCAGCATGAACTTCTGGTCGCACCGACCTTTTAGCAAGATGACCTTTTCACGTGCAAGTGTAAGAGTAACTGTTCTATTTTTAGACAGAATATAATGTTTATATTACAAGTACGGTAATGTGCCGAAAGATCAACAAATTGGACGTCAGCCATTGAATTTACAAGGAGGATGTGTTCAGGATATGTTCAGGATATGTTCAGGAAATGTTCTCTTGGCGTTTGCCAGTGCTTTAAATAAATTAATGCAAAGCATTAGTCTCAAGACAGTTTATGTCATAGGGATTATATTCGGTACTGTTGGCCCCATTCTGTGACGTGAGTTGACGTAGAACCTGGCTGCAGGGCCGTTTAAGTGTGTAGGTATAATAAACGATCGCCATGCGGTCTTCACTTATCAAGGGGTCCCCCTTCCCTGCTAAAAATCTGATACTTTTTCTTTAATAGTGAAGATTTGGGGTTAAAAAAAGGCAACCCAAAGAATGTCTGTGTATGATTTAAAGTGGACAGCTGGATTTTGTTTTGGTCTATCGTTGCTATGTTTTGGTCTATCCTTGCTGTGTTTTGGTCTATCATTGCTATGTTTTGGTCTATCCTTGCTATGTTTTGGTCTATCCTTGCTATATTTTGGTCTATCCTTGCTATGTTTTGGTCTATCCTTGCTATATTTTGGTCTATCATTGCTATGTTTTGGTCTATCATTGCTATGTTTTGGTCTATCATTGCTATGTTTTCATCTATCCTTGTTAAGTGTTTCATTATAGAGTTATTTAACAATAGATCCATCCTCATTAATGATGATGACTACAGTTATTTGTCTTAATCCGTGTTTCATTTGATAATTTACTTAATCTTTATTTGATATGGTCATTTACTTATTCCTTACTCTATCGTAGGTCATTTATTTATATATATTTTTTTTTTGTATTCTGTTGATTTAAAGGAAAAGGGCGTGGTATTTACCACGGATGGTGTTGATATGTTCATAAACAAAATGAAAGTTGAAGGACGTCGCCTTGTGTATCTCCTGCCTTCCTCCTCCACCTGCTGATATAAATAGTTGTTGGCGAGTTAATTTACGTCGAGAAGATTTATTTTTTTTTAAAAGTGAGAATGAAACTACTGCAAATGTCAAGTAGCTGACATAGTCAACTAAGTAAACTCACTATACGATTGTCTACAGTACTGTATGTTTAGTTGAGGAGATGACGTACACGTCTCAGCCATGACATTCAGTAACGCCTCTGAAACAGAAAGAAAACACTTTATTTCGACTTCGAGTGTCTTTATTTGTGCGGTTGCCAACAAACGACATCATCCAACAAGATATAGGGCTCAGAATTTTAGTGAGGCCTAATAGCCGATGTCTATTCACGGCCCAAAATCTTAAAAGCGGTGTTATTTGAGCCTGTTTTTCTGTACCTGAGGCACCGAATTTCACCTAAGCTTGAACCCCCCCCCCAAAGTTCCCTTTGACTAAGGGCACTCAAATGTTCCTTTGACTAAGGGCACTCAAATGTTCCTTTGACTAAGGGCACTCAAATGTTCCTTTGACTAAGGACACTCAAAAGTTCCTTTGACTAAGGGCACTCAAATGTTCCTTTGACTAAGGGGCCCTAAATGTTCCTTTGACCAAGGCCCCCCCAAAAGTTTATTTGACTCAGGGCCTCCCAAATGTTTTTTTTGCCATGGGCCCCAAAAAGTAAGCTCAAATAAACCTTCTACTAGTGCCCCCCCCCCCAAAATAACGCAAGGTGAGTTCTGTTGCGTGTGTGTAAGTATATACGTTTGAACGTATGTATTTGTGTATTTGTCAATATGTGTGACATTATAATTCCAACATATCCATTCATATCATACTTATGAGCATGGCTGGGAGGGGGGGGGGGGAAATCAGCGTTTGTGGGTTTGCACCTGCAGAAACATTTTCAGGGCCACCTTGCGTAGTTGGCCATATTTCTGTTTTCCTAATGGACGGACAATCACATTTTCTCGGTCGGTCTAATACGAGCAACCTCCATCGAGCCGCGGTTCCGCCTATGAATTGTGTCACTGCCCGCAACAACAACAACAATCACAACAACAATCACAACAACAGCAACAAACATTTTTTGTGCGCTTTACCTGGAGAATGGTTCATAATTTATAATGTTCTGTGCATGCACAGGAGTAACTAGGATTTTATGCAGGTGGGGGTGGGGGGCAGGAGTCATGGGCGACACTACAAGGGATTATATATTTAGGTCACTTGAGCCAATGCCTAAATTGTGAAGGCGGCGGGGAGCCTATCAACTACTATGTATGGGACGGTTTTTAATGCTGCCCTTCCCTTCATGCATCCCCAACAAAGCCGATAGTGCAATGGGCATGGAGGCTCCACGGGAGACATTTCGGGGACTTTATCCATGACCTGAAATATCCATTGATCCTCAGCGGATATCGAACTAAGGAACATCAGGTCGACAGACGAGCGCTTTACCAAAACGACCCACCCGTCTCAGGGGCACTGCAAAAACCGTCCCATTAGTGGTTATAGCTTCTAAGAGAAATAATCTGATCCTTACAGGGGCGTCACCACACATAAAGGTTGCACTACAAGGCAGTGGCGCCGAGAGGGGGGACGGGGGTTATTGCTAGGGGGTCCGCATCTGTAAGGGGGGCCGGCCGCCCCGACCATGTCAATTTTTTCACGACTTTTTGTTTATTAAGGGGCCCGCAATGATGTCCTGCCCTGGTGCCCGTATTGGCTCTCGGCGCCACTGCTGAAAGGTAGCCTGATTTAATTTCTAGCCTCAGGCGCCATTTTTTTTCTGTATGTTCGCAACCGCTTACGTACATAATCCAGCAAAAAATTGTATAGGGTATGACGTAATCTAAACTTTGACCCTAAAATATGTCCAATCACAGCCATCGTATTATATATTCCCTCACTGTTATCCACCCCCCCCCCTGTTACGTTTGCACTTCAGGTTAACGACATTCTAAGTCGTATATTTAATGTCCATGTTTATGTGAAGGTCAAAATGACGCGGGAGAAAAAGGGTCCATAAAATGTAATGCCGACAGACGACAGACAGAACAATAAAACATATTGTTCGGGCGGAGAATAAGACATCTACGTATATTAAGTTATGTTACACTTGATAACAATTATAGTATTATTTATTTTATGTTTAAACGAAAAGAAATAGTTTCTGTTAGTTAATACAGCTGTATGAATGAAGGGCTGACTTGATTGCTGTTTGACTTGAAGCAGTGACATAATACACGGCGATGACGTTGTCAGTAACGATAGATGGTGGATAGATAAATAGATAAATAGAGATACATAAATACATAGATAGATAGATAGATAGACATATAGATAAATAGATACATTGTAATTTGAAACATATTATATAGATTTTAATTTATATTTCAAATTGCATGTTCCTTTCATCATGTCTATTAAACAACATGTTCAGCTAAGTTCAGGTGACTGGTCTTAACTGGTCAACCATACCTCTGCTCAATACCTGACAAAGTCACTACCATATATCATTCGGAGAAGACATTGTCAGTCTTTGGTGGTGGTGTGTGTGTGGGGGGGGGGGGTTGTGATACCCACCCCATCCCCCGTAACTGAGTTGTTTATGTGTATGTGTGTGTCTGTGGGTGTGGGTGGGTGTAGAAGGGGTGATATGATATTATTTTCAAACAAAATAACAATCTCAACTCGATATATGAGACTCGACCAGCGGCACCACCCCCCACCACCACCCACGCATGCTGCTACCTCCTCGCCACTCCCCACCTCTCTGCAGGTGGAGGGATTAATGCGCACGGCTATTACGTCATCAGCAGCGACCCAACACTAAATCACTTGTGTCTATGTTGGCGGGTCAACTAGGAGGAAAAAAAACAAATGATGAGCCTCTCCCCCCCCCTCCCTTCATCCTCCACATGACCCCCCCCCCGACCCCCAGATCTACGTAGTAAAATATTCCATCTACTGACCTCCCCCTTCCTCTCACTTCCCGCTCCCCTTCCCCGTTAGGTTGTCCCAGTATTGTCTATCTCTAAATGTATCGCTGGCTAGTACCCGACTAGTGGTATCTGACTCGAGTGAAGGACCAAACCCCCCACGGACAAAACCCCCAGCGGACATAATCCCCACGGACAAAACCCCCCAGCGGACAAAACCCCCAAAATATTAAGATTGAATATAAGTCAATATTATTAATACTTCTATATATACGAAGTTGACCACGGGCTAAGGTAAACGTTTGTTGATATAAGAGATCATGTCTGTCAACACAGTCTATCATTAGGCATGTTTCTATGCTGTTTTACCTAAATAAAGGATTGGCTTTCGACCACTGTGGTTCTTATGCTGTTTGTTTTACCGTCTGGTATACAATGTGTGTCTGGCGCGAGAATTAAAAGGTAGAATTAAGACACGGTCACTATTGGCCTTGGGCTAAAACCTTTAATTTAATTTTATTTTTATCTTGTAAGATAAGCTGTCTGTTGATGTAAAGTTAACAAGATAATGACTTGGGACCACTGTGGCTTGACGGGCTAATGCAGCTTATTGGGGTACTTTGAAAAAAAAGTCCCCTTAAAAATACGTATTTACATATATATATATATTTTCATCCAGATATTACATATTACATTTTAAAATAAAATGAGGGCCAAATAATAGATTTTAGAACCAAAATAGGGGAGAGGTCCAGTGGGGGTTTGGTCCAGTGGGGGGTGTTGTCCGCTGGGGGTTTTGTCCGCTGGGGGTTATGGCCGCTGGGGGTTTTGTCCGCTGGGGGGTTTTGTTCCTAGGGGGTTTTGTCCGCTGGGGGTTTTGTCCGCTGGGGGTTTTGTCCGAATACTATCATACTCATCACTTCATCAAACATTCACTTCACAATGCCCTCGAAACTTAACTCTATAAACTTTCATTCTATTAAACATTCATTCTATAAGCCTTCACTCCATAAACCTTCACTTTATGAACCTTCACTCCATAAATCTTTTACTTTATAAACTTTCACTGTATAAACATTCACTCTATAAACTTTCATTCTATTAAACATTCATTCTATAAACCTTCACTTTATGAACCTTATCTGTATAAACCTTCACTTGATTTGATAAACCTTCATTCTATAAATCTTCACTCCATAAATCTTCACTTTATGAACCTTCACTTTATAAACCCCCTCTCATCATGCCGTCACTCTAAACATTATTCCCGCTCGGCACAGTTCATCTGTATGATGTACGCACACATTTTGTGTACATGGTAAAAGTATGTCCGCAGTACTGTCCGGAGTCAACTCTAATCCACGTATCAACATTCATTAAGCCTACCCCTCTCCACACACACACACACACACACTAAACATACTATTCGACTAGTACTTAAATGTAAACAAATAGTCCTCGCGCTCGCCCCCAAAGCCCTCCACCCCCTCCGCCTCCAACTATTTCGCTTTAATTTCAGCCCACCCTGTTTAACGCCATTGTAAAGAGAGATGAAGTGTGTATTCGATCCAAATATTGGAGTCCAGTTTCAACAAATGTATTGACGGTGAAAATAATCAGTTGAACACAAAACGTTTGCAAAGCCTGTCAGGTGATTTAGATGTTAATTTCAATGACTTCATTTCATGTTGATTGAACCTAGTCTTAGTATTAACTAGGCACCGTTCGGTTTGAAATAAATAAACTAACAAGTTAATTGGTTCATACTTTCAGTTAAAACTGTTGATTTTTTTTTTTAAAATCGAAAACAATAATCTAATATCACAATTTTTTCAAATATAAATTTCGGATAGACTTGGACATACTCAATGGAATGATGAAGTAGTAGTAAATATCTACCGATGAATGACCTAAAGACTGCCACTCAGGATAGTCAACCATGGATAAATGTGTCTGTTGATGTGTCCATTCGTTCCCCCCCCCCCTCCAATGACCGGCCACATCGGTTAAGTTAAGGGGATTTAGATGATGATGATGAAAGATCTATTCATGTAACCAACTATTCTCACTGCTACGCCGTCGCCCTGTGTCTATGTCTACTGTTTAAATAACTAAAATGAAACAGGTTCAATGAACGTCGTAAAGCGATGGGTTTGGTTTCAGTTGGGCTTAAGTGAACTTTGCAGTGACGACATACCGACCCCTCCCCCCTCTCCCGTCCCCACCACCACTACACATGGGTTGACCTGAATGTCCTTTGGGTAACACTGACGGGTTTACTTAAGGAACGATTAACTCTCTCATTGTGTAGAGGGTGGGGTGGGGGGAGGGGGGTTAGGGCTGACCTACATGTGTGGGGGTTGTCAATGAATCGCGTCTATAGAACTGATGAGGCTGGAGCGGGATTGGGGGGGGGGGGAGATTGGAAGTAGTGTCTACCGTTAGTGAATTTATTAGTGAATTTATTAGTGAATGGTGAAATGATTGCTGTTGGGGAGGGGGTGTGTACCACAAGACCGAAAAACATAGATCTAGATAGATAGATAGATAGATAGATAGATAGATAGATAGATAGATAGATAGATAGATAGATAGATAGATAGATAGATAGATTGCAGTCATATTTTCTATTCATCTATAAAATTAATCATATTCTATAGACGACTACAACGACTACAGACCTAAAATGTTTACCGATGTAGTTGTACGACTACGATCTGTACAGTAACAACATACTTGTCGGTAAACTACATCAACAAAAGGTTTCATTGTTTGTGCCTGACGACACTAACTGTATGATCCAGCTCGCCTCACTGTCTGTCTGTCAGTCTGTCTAATAACAGGTCTGGCCATACAATCGTCTTGTCAGTCATTTCATATTCTCACATGTTTTTCCCAGGATTGAACAAAGTGTTGTATACATAGGGAGGGTGGGCGGTGTCGGGAGAGGGATTTAGGGTGGAAGTGGGGGGGGGGGTGAAAAAAAAATCTTGGCTAATAAACAGTTAACGCTCAACGATCAGGGGGTGAAAGTCGAACGCTGAAGGTCGATTCCTGAAGGTCAAAGCTGGATATCTTGTTTCCTTGATCATTAGTCTCACTGTTTTAGTTCCGTGGTTGGTAATAAAAATGCGAACTTGAGAGGTCTATAAAACAATCACTCGACATACTAGTTCATTATAATATCACTCAACATGATTGTCCATTATAATAAAATCAATGGGTTTGCACGCTAATAAAAAAAATTCATCATGGCGGTATTGTCTAACGAAGAATCTCAAACTGTCATACCTATTAAGGCATTTTTTAATATTTTTTTTTTATCAATCAATGTTAGTTAATGTTTCTCCGGGGATCGGGGGAGGGGGGGCTAGGCAAAGAGTTTGGCTGGGGTACACACTGCACAGGGCTGAGAACACCTGGTAAACATGCACGACTAAAACGAAAACAATGAAATGAGGAGAAAACATGACAGTAAACATATTAAAATATGGGTACTCTGTATCACGAAAATAAAAAAAATAAAAAAAGTGGGTACATAGGTGATGAAAGTTTGAGAAACACTGATGTAAATATTATTTAATACCACGTAGAAACCTAAAACAGGGGGAGATAATTGTGTTACCATTAGTGGCGGTCATCATGGTGTTAAGGCACTTGATTCAAACCCCACACCCTTAGTCAGAACCGGGCTTGGCATTAAGGTTAAATGCTCTGGGGCCTGGTAGCAAAAGCCCAATGTGGGGCATAGTGACGTAGCTGAAGGCTAAATTATCTTCTGTCATGGGGGACCCCTTTAGACGTCGGACCTGGGCCTGTGTCCAACCCCCCCCCTCCAATAATCAGATACACAAATACAATATCACGTGAAGGCATGGTTGCCCATTATATATGGAAATGAATCAATATGCAGGAATTCGTATAACACATCATTGACAAACTGATAAGTGAAAACAATGATAAAAGTGGCGGCGTACCGAAAAGATGTTTGGTGTACGGCACTGTTTCCGAGGACAGTGGTTCAGAGGTCATCAACGCACTTGACCCGTGGCTACATGTATTGTTTCCATAACCATTCGGTATAACTGAAAAAAGAAGTAACAGACTTACCTAGCTCAATGTTCGATCAGAATATAAGCATACGATTTATACCTATAGAGAATCAAATCGGATAAAAATAAACAATACATAATATATACTCTGTCTTGAGGTCTAAATTATAAGACATGATGTCTTACAATGTCTTTGTTGTTGATATATTTTCTACTAAATGAATAAAACTAAAATAAAGTTAAATAATTTGCGCAATTTAGCCTTATCGCTAATAAAGAGCCAAATATAAACATCTTGATTTATTAAACGGTTTATTGGGGGCGAACATTTCATTTCAATTCACTTGTGTGTACTCTGAACTCGTTGTAGGAACTCCCAGGTCAGTACGTTATGACCTAACCCAAGTTAAAGAAGTTTTAAGAATAATTAAAGAAAGAGAATAAATATTAATGTAAGCCTTAGCTGTGTATTCATTCACTACTTGTGCACACACATCGTACTAAAACCGATGTTTTGTACTTATTAAAAAAAAATAAATCGGACAATGGGGGAGGGGAAAGGGGGGGGGGACTCAGGTGAAGGGTGTGCCAGATCCTTAGGTTGGACTGAAATATGGACCTTCCGCCCTCCCCTCCCCCCCCCCTCTCCTGTCCACCACCAATGGTGCTTTCTGTGACCCATTGTTGTATTATTATTGACAATGGGTAAGGGGGAAGTGGGTAGTGAACTATTGTAGGGATTACAGGATAGAATCTTGGAAAATAAGACATTATTATAGAGTCATTGTTATATTTAAATTGGTTAAGCATTGTGTTAAAAACGCATTTCTATAAACACATTTCTATAAACATAGTGATATAAATAAATAAACACATTTTCATAAACATGTTGTAATAATAAAAAAAAAAACAACATAGTTATAAACACATTATGGACAGGGACGGATTAACAGACTGTCTGAGGAGGTCGTGGCCAAAGGGTCCCGTGAAATAAGGGGGCCCTGTGAAATGAGGGGCCCCGTGAAATAAGGGGGCCTCAAAACGTTGAGCAGTATGCATAAATTAAAAAAAAACACACCAATATATTTTTTTTAATTTTCAAAATGGGGCCTCAAATTTGTGTTGTCCTGGGGCCCCTAAAATTGCAAATCCGGACCTGACTTTGGGTTTATATGTCGCGGGGGGGCTGCGTTTGGGGAGGAACCAGATTGGATCGCGGTATATTCTGAACATTTTTATTTTGTTCAGCTTTGAATGTAGCAGTTACTAAATATAGGGTCAATCGCAATTACATTAAATCATTCACTTGCCCCTAAAGAAGTTTAGACTTCAGGGACACTTTGTCGAAAGGTCTCCGATTAGGATCTCTACACTTTGGCCTGTCCATTCCTCTAGGATGACCTGTCCTCCTTTCTCATTTTTTTTATGGTACCCTCCACTAGACATATATGTTTATCCACCGGCGGCGGAACGAAATATTTTAAGGGGGGACAAGCCAAAATATGACCGAAAGACAAATTTTACCCCTTAATTCTATAATAGAATATAGTAATTCTGTAGCAAGTATTTAATCGATATTATTAAAAAATAATATATTAAAAAAGATACAAATGAACATTGAGCACTTCTGTCGTCAACTGATTCGTAATGTCAGTTTGTTTACAAATTTAATAGTGAAATTAGTTCAGAAAATTACTGATAAGTTATCATGAATGATGATGAATATGAAACCGGAAACGGGAAACTCAATAAACAAAAAGTAATTTATGAAAAGATAATAAATAATTGTATTCTTCTTTAAAAATTGCATTTGTCGTCATTCGGTAGATGGCAATACTTCTCTATACTTATAAGACGCATTTGCTATCTGTCTGTTCCCTTAAAACTCTAGATCCAGACAACCAAATAACGTGAAATTTGCCAGCACGCAGTGGCGCAACCGGGGGGGCAGGGGAGGGGCTTGAGCCACCCTCAGGCCAAATCATCAATACATAATTTGCGTTATAAAGTTACAAAAAAAACTGTCAAACTGTCTTTTTTCAATATGTGAGCCCCCCCCCCAGCATTTTTTGCTGGTTGCACCACTGGGTACACGTACACAAAATTACATGGGGAATGTTCTTAAACAGGTTTCGTTCCATCTCAATGGGTACTTTAATTGTAATTAATTATTTCGGATATCAAAGACATGAAAATTGGCAAACTTTTACCCCGATTTCAGGTTTTACGAGCTTCTCTCCCACATAGCTAACTTACTATAAATATGATCGGTACGGGGAACCAAATATCACATTACTTAATACATTATTACATTCCATTCCTTCATCCATAGGAATTGTCATCTTTCGATACAGTCATGCCTAAGAGAGAGAGAGAGAGGGGGGGAGGGAAAGAGGGAGGGGGGAGAGAGAGTGGGAGGGAGAGAGGGAGGGAGGGAAAGAGGGAGAGAGGGGGAGGGGAAAGAGAGGGAGGAGAGAGAGGGAGGGAAAGAGGGAGGGAGGGGAGGGAGAGAGAGAGGAACTGCCAAAAATGTTGTGTATCACATTGCTTAAAGATAAATGTACCCTTTTATTGCAATTTGCATGCAAATAAACCCTTTTTTACGCGTCTTATTTTAAATCTTAATTAAACGTCAAATTACGCTTTTTAAATAAACAGAAAACATTATTTTAAACCCGGGCAAAGCCGGGTACTTGCAACTAATTTTAAAATATGCCACAACAACTCTCAATAATGTGATTACTGTAAAATGTAAATTAATTATAATTTCTTTCAAATATTAAATTTAAGAAATAAATCAAATGAATTATGAAAATGAAAATGATACATATAAACTAAAATGAATTACAAAGTTAAAAAAGCTAAAATTTTAGGGGGGGGCAGACTGGAAATTCCGGGGGCCGCCCCCCCCTTAAAAGTTTTAGGGGGGCGTCTGCCCCCCCTTCCCCCCCCCCTGCTCCGCCGCCAGTGTATTTATCAGTCAGTTAGTAAAGTACAGTGTTAGTGTGTCTTGATTTGGCAGAGACTATGGTAGTGGTGGCGAACCTGTTTTTAAGGGCCGCGTGTCCAAAATTTAACCAAAAAAACAACACAATATCGCTTATTTATAGCAAAGTGATATTTTATTCGCGGGCCGGCTTATGAGACCCTGCGTACCGACTGGGACACGCGTGCCATACGATCGCCACCACTGGACTATGAAATGACTTGTGGGATCTATCTCTAAATGCCACAAAATCTAACTCTAAATACCACAAAATCTATCTCTGAATGCCACAAAATCTATCTCTGAATGCCACAAAATCTATCTCTCAATGCCACAAAAACTATCTATACATATATATTCCATAATTTCCCTGAGATAAAACCACCATGTATCGTGTTAGTCATTTTGTTGGTTTATTTGCATTGCACCGGCTGAAAGACTTTCGGTAAATTGACACAATGAACATATTTATCATGTTCAAATATTAATTGCCACGTGAAACGAATCAAAATGTCACAGTGTTACATCGTGATTCTGTTTACAATGAGTCACAGATGACTATTCTCATTCAATTGCTCTAAAATATTTTTTCGAATCATATATGGTTAGTGCATAGAGGCGGCTAGTTAGATATAAGTTGTTCTTTTTTCTTTTTTTGAACTTTCGATTATATATGTATTAAAATAATGTATGTTTTACATAGATTGGATAATTGTCTCTCAATCTCCATGGCTACCTTCATATTCATTCTCAGGTGACATCAACTCCAGGCCCACGGACATAAATTTCGGGCCCCTGGGCAGGGCTGTCACGGGCCTCCCCCCACGTGTGGATAATAATATTTTCAAACGTTGATTGGCCAGCTCAGTCCGGGCCCCTAAAACTCGCCGGGCCCCTGGGAATTTGTCCCCCCCTGCCCCTTTCTCGGCGGGTCAGATCAACTCTAATTGTAAATGTAACCGTGACGTAATAAAAAACATATTTTATCGGACATATACTCTCCAAACCTGTTCTTTCGAAACTAACAATATGAACATCTGTGTGCAGTAATGCGCAATGGATGCATATTACTGAAATACATGTAAGAATGTAAATGTCAGAAGACGAGCAGTGCGTTCTGTGGCATTACTCATTAGGTAGAGGTCATTTGCCATAATCTACCCCTCTCCCCCTCACGGAACCTCTATTGTTCATATCGTTATGTGCCAACATTTCGTTGGTGTGGGTGTAGAGACAGTTACAACACATGTGTCATGCGCCACGATCAGCTGGCCAAACATAATTGTGTGAATACGATGCGCTCACGTGACATGGCGTGGAATCACGTGCGGGACTAAAGTCAATGGTAATTGAATGTATTATATTTCATTCGCCTAGAGAGTGAGGTACGCCCGTGCTTTACATCCCGTATGGGATTTGATCAAATCCCACTGTCAGTTCAAATTAACCCTGTTAGTTTGTTTTTTTTTGGTTTCTTTTTTATATAGGCTTTTAATAAAGTCATTCTGTTGGCGGTAGACGGTTATGTTTTTTTAATAATTTTTTTGTTTGTGTAAATTAGAAATCACCATCAACTTCTCTGAGCCCCATCGATTTAAGAATTTGAACATTTGTGTAATTTTTTTTTATTACAATGCAGTATTTGAAATCGCTCGTTTCAATTAATTAAATTGTAATGGAGCCAGAAGCTAATTACGTTTTTGATAATGTTTGTATAAAGAGGGAAATAGTGGAAAGAGATTAACTCTTTTCATACACACACACACACACATATATGTGTATGCGTGTGTGTGTAATGTATACATACTGGCAGCAAGGTCTTTTTTACTGCTTGATGATCAAACCGGTCATTGAACTGGTCACTACACGGGCTACTTCAAAGAATGAAACGTAAAATGACTGTTAAAATACTCACAGGCTCACAGCCCCTATCAATGTGGCCCAATACTATTCTGAAGGCCGTGTTAAGCTTTTTGAAAGCAATTTAGCAGGGTCCACCAAACTATAAGCCCGCATGCCGGATACAGACTGCGAGGCCCGTTCATCCGGATCGCAGCGGTCGTTGAATTGGCTTGATAAAACGTATATATCATTAGAGACTTGGATATTTTTTTTTTTAATTTGCCCAGCATGAGAAGAACATGTATGGGGATTTCTAAATATATCATAGGCCCAGTCATAAACAAGTTTGGGGCCCCCTGTTGAAACGCATGTCCGTGCGCACACAGCTCGCCACTTAGAGGAGCACTGACCATTATACTCCTTCGGCCCTACTTCAAGTACCAGGCCTGACCTATTAGTTAACACGGCCCTACTTCAAGTATCAGGCCTGACCTATTAGTTAACACGGCCCTAACACCAGGAACCCTTTTTTTGTTTAATTTGTCTCCTCTTTAATGTCATTGTTATATCTACTTATAACAAAACTCATATTTTTTGAATTTATCAAAAGAGAAAATTAATAAAGGGAAACTTCCATTAAATCAATAAAAAAAAGTTAAAACGATAATACCTCTAGTTGATTTACAATGCATGATAAGGTTAAATCTATATCCTAGATTCTAACATTAGCTTTTTAGAGATATACAATGTACTTATATACAACCTTTAATGCCGTGCTAGACAGGTGATAGGTCTTAAACAGCATTCATAAACTAGAGCAGTATAAATTTAAGCAGTATAGAAAGTCTTTGATGTTTGTATCGAACTGCAATCAAAGACAGCCCAAGTCTTCTACATAAGACAATCATTTATTGGCTCAACAAGAAATCTCATTTCACTACTGATGTAGAAACCAAAAAAATTGTTTAAATCGAAAAAAAAAGGTGTAATATATATTTAGTTATACATTCAGATGTGTGTACTCGGGAAGTACGGGGGAAAGTGATAAAGGTCATAAATAAGTTGTCTGTGGTTGTGTTCATAGTGTTGGTATATGTATGTAAACACTTGCTGTTGCTTGGGGAATCAACAGGAATATTTAGTAGAGACAAAAGTGTCATTATTGGTCGAATATACTTTTCTAAAAAAACATATTTTTTATGACAGCTCACTCATTATGACCATATCCAGGATTCTCGCCAAATTATTTTTTTTTTCAATACAAGGAAAAAATTGCAAGTTTTAAATGGGTCAACTGAATCAAATTTTAAATGACGTTCAGTCTAATAAATCGATCACATTTTGAGATGATTTTTATACTTGATCACCTAATCACTTGATCATTTGATCACATCATCTGATCACTTAATCTCCAGATTTTTGGGGGAAAATTTAATTATTCTGGTAGAAAAATGTTTTTAGCAAAATTTCATCTCCGATTTTTAAACATGTGTATTAGTGTGATGTGTGTCTGTGTGATGCGTGTCTGTGTGATGTGTGTCAGTGTGATATGCGTCTGTGTGATGTGTGTCTGTGTGATGTGTGTCTGTGTGAGTAAGTCAGCCAGTGTGTTTTTTTTCCGTGTACAGAGAAATCGAAACTGACAGGTTGGTGGTTAGATTCTAAAACCACATTGTGAAATATTTAGGTATAACGTTTGTTTTATGCCGTGCCTTGCTAATTGGATGTTTCATTTACGGATTAGTTTTTATTTGGGACAAAAGGAGGGAGGGTGAATTTCTATTTATTTTATTTTGGTATTTCATTGCAGCTAGATAGAAGTTCTGGTATTTCATTGCACCTAGATAGAAGTTCTGGTCTTTCATTGCACCTAGATAGAAGTTCTGGTCTTTCATTGCACCTAGATAGAAGTTCTGGTCTTTCATTGCAGCTGGATAGAAGTTCTGGTCTTTCATTGCACCTAGATAGTTCTGGTCTTTCATTGCACCTAGATAGTTCAGGTCTTTCATTGCACCCAGAGAGAAGTTCGGTAAAATAAACACAACACTTTACCAATACAAAATGCATTTAACCTCAGCGCAACGCATTCTGCGTAATTGTTCATTTTTATTGATGTGGCATTTTTGGTTTTGCATTTCGTTATGACATAACGGTTGTTACCTGATGACATGACACTAATTGAATGTCAGATCGTCCCAAAAATCCATTACTGTTATTATTCTCATGTATATGCTTACCCCTGTCACCTGCTCCTTTGCTATCTCTAATCTTTGAGACCCACTGACATACATCTTCAGCTGACAAATTAAAACCCTCTTCCCCACCCCCCCCGGCAAGCCCCTGTAGTACTTTTGATTACCTTTGACAACGTACCTGGACGGTGGCAGCGACAAGGTGACATTCACGTCTCGTTATAATAAATAAGACTCCCCCCCCCCGCCCTTTACTCCTATTCTCCCAGACAAACGTAACCATACTTTTGACCTTGGTTGTAGCTGCTTACCTTCTGTCTATCTCACTTGGATAGCACTTTCGTATTTCGTCTCGTTGTCAGGATTTTAAAAAAAAAAAGAAACTAACTTTGAAACGGATAAGTTGTAAGATAAAGGGGTTGCATGCAGGAAGTCAGCTCCGGCTATTTTTAGTTACCTTGTGACTTCCTGTCTCGCAACAGACATCCCCGATCCCAGCACACCGACGGTTCTCAAATTTTGAGTCGCGGCTTACAAATAGAGGGTTGGGAACGAATTTAAGATGGTGTCAAGAAAAAAAAAGAATATAACTGTCATTCTCAGCTCCAAAATTAAAAAAAAAATGTATTTAAAAAAAATGGATTGAAAAAAAACCAAACACCTTTTATGGTGGGGCAGGAAGCGTTAAAGCGCGAGAGCCTCTGATATGTGTGTGTGAAGTCCCTGAAAGGATGAGATGAAATCTCTTAGATCCTATATAAACCATTAATGGAACGTTTTTTATGGCGCCCTTCTTTCATCCGCACCATAGCCGATAGTGCAAAGGCCATGGAGGCACCATGGGAGATATATCGGGAAGTGGAGCCAAGACCTGAAAAATGTCCTTGATCCTCACCGGAAATCGAACCAGGTACCTTCAGGTTCGACAGTCGAACGCTTTACCGCACTACCATCCGTCCGCTAGACTCTGGAATAGAGTGTGTCAATAGAGTATGTGTACGTATTCACGCCTACATTGTGTGTAAACTAAATTAAAGTTCCCATAGACATAAAGGACTATCGGGGGAAAATGACGTGTACAATTGATCTTTTTTAATGTAATCACAGTATTATAAAGGGATTGTGTGGTTAGCGCAACGTCCGGCCGACTTTACTTCAATATGATGTCAGGTATCCATTTAAAAATGGGTGGACTTTGGCGGACTTTATATCAAATTTTTACCAGCAAAAAATAACTTGGTTCTCACCGAAGATCGAACCCGGGAATATGAGGTTGGGGGTTAAGCCCCCTACACCACTGTGTCACCCAGCTACCCCTATATTTTGTGAAACTGGGATAATGACTCTTTATATAGGGTATGTTGAAACGCTTGCGATAAGATTGTATGATTGGGGATTTAGATGAGGAGGGGGAGTCTTGGGTTAGTGGTGGAATGAATATAACGAACTAAGCCTGCGTAATGCAATGAACGAAAATAACACGCACATAAAGAAACATACAGTACGTAAACAAACATCCAGTACGTAAACAAACACACGGTACGTAAACAAGCACACAGTACGTAAACAAGCACACAGTACGTAAACAAGCACGCATTATGTAAACAAGCACATATTACGTAAACAAGCACACATTACGTAAACAAGCACACATTACGTAAACAAGCACACATTACGTAAACAAACACACAGTACGTAAAGAAACCGAAGACAATCAAATACAGGAGAATTTAAACAGAAACACACGATAATAATAGACAACTGGACAACACCATTATTAGACAGAACTACACAGCTAGAGATACGACAATACACAACTCATCTGAAGGTGTGTCAGACACAAGAAATGTGAAGTTATTAAAAAAAAAACTACATACATTGGAATATACATATACAATTATTATACATCTAGTGAATGGTAGTAAAAACGGCTCTCTGGAAGCCGCAACAAGATTCAACGAAGAGAGGCATTTGACCCCTTCCCCCCCCCATCCCTCTTCCCGGCCCCGTTATATAAGTTGATGAAATTGTATAGTTACCTAGAGTTATTGTCCAGTATCACAGGGAATAAAAAGACTTTTTAATCATGAGATAATTGTTAGTAAGTAAATTAGTTCTGATTCTATAAGAACACACGGACAATTGGAGTAAATTAGAATGACCGAATGGGAATAGCAGGAAAACTAATGTGTATCAAAAAAACTGATTGTCAGTGACATTAGAAACTGGTTGTCAGTGACATTAGAAACTGGTTGTCAGTGACATTATGCACTGATTGTCAGGGACAGTATAGACCTATTGTTATTTATAGTCTAAGAAATCTTAAGATTAGAAAAAAAAATGTCAGACTATGTACAGAATGCAGCAAGACATATAAAAACAGATGACACAAGACTATGTACAAAGTCCAACGGGACATATAAAAACAGATGACACAAGACTATGTACAAAGTCCAACGAGACATATAAAAACAGATGACACAAGACTATGTACAAAGTCCAATCAGTCATATAAAACGGTGCAGGACATGCACAAGCAGTAAAGCTGGGTGGAGGGGGAAGTGGAGGGTGTATATAGAATAAACATAAACGGAAGCAACACACCAATGGTGGACACAGCTGGACACAAAGAGCCAGAAACAAAGACACACGGTTCATTGATCCTCATCTCACGATAAAATGGTTCAATTAGGGGAGAGAGAGAGAGAGAGAGATATAGATAGAGAGAGAGAGAGAGAGATAGAGAGAGAGAGGAAGAGAGAGAGAGAGAGAGAGAGAGAGAGAGAGAGAGAGGAAGAGAGAGAGAGAGAGAGAGAGAGAGAGAAAGAGAGAGAGAAAAGTTAACGGATGACAGGTTACATGGACTGACCGTCGTATTGACCAGGGGTGGGTAACGGGGGGGTGGGGTGAGACGGAGTGTGTCCAGTGACCCGGCAATGACTCGGCAATTCCTTTGTCCGCCTGACCTTGCACAATCTGTCTAGATCATTCTATAAATGGCCTGACCGGAGGGGAAACAAAAAAAAACTGGCTTTAGTCTCCACACCCTTCCCGGCCCACTATTAGTCCAGGGCGTCATTTCGGTCCAGTATTCCTAGCCTGATCAATTGAATTGACCCTATAATCCTATTGTAACTATGGAAACAAATATTATTCGTTGGTGACCCCCCCCCCCGCACCCCCCACCCCACCTTGCGGCGGTGTTTCATCAGAATCTCAATGACTTTGTCAGGACGAAGGGCTAGTACCCCCTCTTCCCCACCCCCCGGGTCTGAAGCGCGTTAATTATAGACTGAGACTTTTTGTCTTTGTCCACCCGAGTCTACTTGGTCCAATCTTTTCTCTCTGGTCCATTCATTTTTTTTTTTCAGTTAAAACATTGCTTTCTCATTTGTCTATTTATTTATGTGTTTTATCCATTCTTTGTTATTTTGTCCATTCATGCTACTTTGTCCATTCATACTAATTTGTCCATTCATACTAATTTGTCCATTTCCCATCTTGTTATTTATACTTCTTGCGTCTAATTCATTTATTTCTATTGTGTCTTTATTTCTCCCCCCCCCCCGACCTTTCATTGTCTATTCATTTCTATTTGTCCAATCTCTCATGTCCATTTATTTCCTTGTATCGCCCAACCAATCCAACCATTGGGCCTCATGTATGAGACTTTGGTGGACATCGCTGGCTGCTTGCAGACCACAAACGTAAGTCTGTACTAAACATCAAAGTACTGGTAGAGATTTGCTCTTTAAGCTTTCAATCTAAGTATTAATGGGGTGGGGGCGGTGTGTGTGTGTGGGGGGGGGGGAGGGCGTATGGTTGAGCGGTGTTAGTCCTAGTTGAAACTTTGTTGAAAGTCCCCCCCCCAGGGCCTTTCCACAATTATCTCCTAACCTTACATTGGCACCTAATGGACATTGTAAAGTTCTCTTAACCCAAACGGGCCATCGGGGCAGATGAAGTGTAGAATCCATCTGTTTTCTATAACCTCGCGCATATGTAGGGATTGTGTGGTCAGCACAACGCCCAGCCGCCTTTACTTACCCAACTTAAATTCAGGTACCCATTTAAAGCTGGGTGGACTTGTGGGACGACTTTGCACCAAATTTCACCTGGAAAGATTCCATGAGGATAGAAGTCAAGACTCTCAGGTTGACAGTCGAGTATCTACACCACTCGGCCATCGGTCCCATTCTGGACGTTGAATTAACCACCACAATTCCTCAGTTTTGCAGTGGCCACAGAAAGAGAAATTCTACAACTCGTCGGCTAAATTCATTTTAACACCTTCGGGAACTAAGTATTAATACCAACATATACATAATACCATTCTAAATTTAGATGTTCGTTACTAGAAGTACTGAAAGATGTTGTATCCAAAACATGGAAGCATACAATATGAATCATTCTTCTTGATATGAAACTTGTGGGTACGAAATACGCATAGATATGTAAATGTCTCTTTGAAAAAAATCATTGGTTTCTATTACCTAATGTTAACATATTTCATCTAATGTTAACATATTTATCTAATGTTAACATATTTCATCTAATGTTAACATATTTTATCTAATGTTAACATTTGCATTTCTTTGATGGTTCAGTAGAAGATCATTTCTACAATGCTAATAGGTTTATAACGGTTCATATCAACAGGTCCCTTTATCTAATGTTAATATCTATAGGATCCTTCATTAGGCTCCTTTCATTAATGTTTACCTCATTAAAAATGCCCAACTCAATGCATTTATCTAATCTTAACATTTTCATGATGCCCCAGCAGTTAACTTCGTCAAATGTTAACACATCTCATTTGCGACGCTTGCATATGCATGCATATTCTCAACATAATTCATAGACAGGGATAAAATAATCAATATCTTCTGAAAATTAATCAGTGATTGCTGCCCTAACTATCAGAATTCTCTCCCCTTATTTTTACTTCCAAAATCCTGTATTCGGATGCTATGATACTCAGATGTTAAGCAGCCTAAACAATATCCACATGAATGTTATTATGAATAAACAAGAGTTGAAAAGAAATGTATTAGTGCTAAGAATATCAAGTTTTGCTTGTTATATGTAATTTTTTTCCCCAGTTTTCTGTTGTAGTGTTAGGCTTGGTCAATATTTGTCATCAAAGCATGGCCAACGTAGATATGTACGAGTTGTAAATCATTAGACACAAATATAAACATGAGTGGGAAGGGAAGGGGGAATGAAATAAAGTGAAATAAAAATTTTTAATTAAGTTTAAATAATACATGATGAATAATATAAAAATAAATAATGAAAATATTAAATAACTTGATGGAATTTTGTGTGGAGCTGAGAGAAATACCTCATGAAATATTTATATGTAGTTTCAAACAAAAATTGTGCACACGCGGAGGGTGTGGTTCGATTGCGGTCTTCATAGGGGGGGGTGTGGAGAGGCTTGCCTCCCCCCCCACCCATCTCATCATGTGTGATTCCACATAGAGTATAAAAAAAAATTAAAGGAGGCTAGAGTCCACCACTCGAACCAGTTTTAGTGACGGACCTATCAGCGCAGTGACCAAAGAGAACATCACTAGCGGTAAACTAGAGAACAGTAGGAGATGGTGTGATTTAAATTAAAACCACGACATGCGCTATTTCCACTCGCCGGGATGTTCTGACGTAATTTGAGGGCTCTATGCTAATGTAGATTTGGTGGCCCAATGCAAAACACATAATGGGGCCCTGGGCGAAAGTTAGTTTGGGCCCTAGGTTAAGGTTATTTTGGGAGTTTTGTGCGAAAAAGATGCTAAAGCCATCTCTATCAATTATTTGGCCTCTAATAACCCAATTACACTGTTATATATATATATATATATATATATATATATGACATTTTTCTCATGCTAAATATATCTCGTGTTTTGAGTTAAAAAGTCGTCCTCACAATACCTGCATAAACAAAACATGTGATGAACTTGTTGAAACCTTAAAATTAGTTCTTTGCGTTGAAAACGTAGTATTTCTGTCACCACATGACATAGTTTTAAAAAAAATAAAATAATAATCTTTCTGCATAGTTACCTTATCTTTTCGTTGGCAACAATAAAAAACTAATTTAAAATTATCGATTAATCACGGCAATCGTGTTTTTTTTTTAGTTTCAACTAGTTATTTTAGTAATGTACAATACATGTATAACGATAGTCTTATCGGTCTCAAAAACTAACGCTGTTTTTACAAGCCACAGTGAAAATCAGTTTTTACTTAAATAACAAAATAAAGAGTTTGTGAAACAGAGGATGGTTCACAGAACTAAGCTGCACAAACAGAGAGATTTAAATTAGATTAGATAGACTAATAGATCGATAAATATAGGCATGGAGATAATTAGACAATTATATAGATAGATAGAAAGACAGACAGACAGAGAGAGAAAGATATTTATATAATAGATAGATAGATAGATAGATAGATAGATAGATAGATAGATAGATAGATAGATAGATAGATAGATAGATAGATAGATAGATAGATAGATAGATAGATAGATAGATAGATAGATAGATAGACATGTAAACCGTGTGGAAATATTTGCCGTTTGGTTTTAGTGTGCCAAGTCCGGTTCAACTAATCAGTGACAAATGACTAGGCACCCCCTCCCCCCCCCTTCCCTCACTCCCCCACTCCCTAGTCCCCAGTGCAATCAGGGAAGTGCCGGTTAGGTTAAAGTAGGGAGCAGGATAGGGAGCCGTTCATTTGTTATCACAGGAGGAAATCAAATTAATGAAATGGGAGTCAAAAAAAAAAGCAACACAAACATTTAGATATTTAAGATAACCAAGTTTAGGGATAATTATGGACTGGTTGCAGGTCACGTGATATGGATCTTTTTGTTTACCATTTCACAGTTTAGGCTTCAAACAAATAAACACACACATCAATGTAAATAGTTCGCATCATCACACAAACATGCGTTTAAAGTTATCAAAAAAAAAAATAAAAATACATAAATAACATTGCCGACAATTGTAATCATCAACAATCTTTTTCCTTCCTTTTCCCCTATTTCTGACTTCGTTGTTTTATCAACTATCTATATAACTGGGTGTAACCTTCATCTGTACCTAACTATATAACTACACAACAAAAAAATACAGCTTTAGGCTATATTATGTATATATATATATGGAAAGGGAGAGAATAATGCAGTGCTTGACTCGCACGCTGTACATAGATAACTCCTCCCTCTCCAAGTAACTCTCCACGCGCAGGATTTCTCTCCCCCTTTTTTTCTTCCCTCCCCCTTTTTTTCTTCCCCCGCCCGCCTCAACTCAAAATAAAAAGTCTTTTTTTTTATTTTTATAAGACTTAATTCGGTCGCCACCTTTTGTTCTAAAACTTCATTCAACTGTTTGTAAGCGACGAAGACTAAAGTTAAATATGTGTTTTTGTTGTTTATAAGGTAATGAATATTCATGAGGACATTTAGAAGGGAGCGGGAGGGGGTGGGGGAGGAGAAGGGAAAGACGGTGAGGGTGGGGGGGGGGGCGATCAACAGTGACAACACTACAACGGCCCTCCCCACCCTCCCCCGCCTATATAAGGAGGGGGGTAAGGACAGACTGCCCGTCTAACAAAAAAAGAGAGTGAGCCAGCCGTGGTGGACTCCGAACTCGGGACGTTCCATCTGAAAATTTTCTGGATCCTAGACCTAAGAGTCAAATCTATCTCTATATATATATATTTATATAAGACAAGAGGTGTGTACCATTGAGGTACTTTAGTTGTGGACCCTGTGCTACCTACTCAATATTTTATTGTACTGTTATTGTTGTTTTTTTTTAATTTATTTCTGACGGTTTGGAAATTCACCTGTCTCAAAGTCATTACCGAAAAAAAAAAAAGGTCATTTCAGTTGTTTTTTTTCTAGAAGGTCATTTTAATCTCGAGTCTTCCCGGTGACAATTTTCATTCTCAATTTGACTAGGTGAGTCTTTCTTCTTTTTTTTCTTCTTAGCATCATTACGAATTAAGTGTTAACATTCTAGTAAATTGTTAACATTCTAGTAAATTGTTAACATTCTAATAAATTGTGAACATTCTAATAAATTGTTGACATTCTAGTAAAGTGGTGAATTTATTACATGTCTTGCTGTCAATCATACACGTTGAACAATCTTAGTTTTTTTTGTGACACCATTACATTACAATAAATGTATTGCAAAAAAAAGAGCTTAAAACAGATAATCGTGCAAACATTATTCATAAGATCTCTTTATAAATGTGCAGAAAAGTAAATATTTGATTCACACACGGAGAACATTGGACATTAGTGCAGAAAGACTATCGAAAATAGAGGTCATATTTAGGTCAGTTTACGTCATATTTAAAATCAGAATTTATCACCGGATGAACAATCGGAATGTTACAACAATCATACTGATAAAATAATCAGACTAATACAACAATCAGAATGATACAACAATCAGACTGGTACAACAATCAGACTGATACAACAATCAGACTGGTACAACAATCAGACTGATACAACAATCAGACTGGTACAACAATCAGACTGATACAACAATCAGACTGATACAACAATCAGACTGATACAACAATCAGACTGGTACAACAATCAGAATGATACAACAATCAGACTGATACGTTCACCTAGCGTCTAGTGAAAAGAAACATTAGTACATAGACTGAAAAATAAAACAATTATAAAGTAGCCATGAAACATTCCTCTCCAATATGTCATATTTTACCTACAGTGAAATCACATTTTTTTATCTTTATAAATTGGAGAAGAAAAATTATTGAAACGAAATATAGAATTAAATTTAATGAAAAAAAAAATCCATCGTTCGATACTAAATACATTAGAGGAATCGATATGCAAGTATCGCCCGCTGAACTGGGTTAAACTCTGTGACAGAAGACAGGAGCTGTTAAAATGAGAATACTTCGTTACAGTTACTTTCTCTGAATGTCTCACTGCATTTTGTGTTGCATCTGTTTTGTGTGTGTGTGTGTGTATGTGGTGTGATGTGTGTGTGCGTGTGTGTGATGTGTGTGTATATGTGTGTGAGTGTGTGAGAGTGTGTGTGTGTGTGTGAGTGTGTGTGTGTGAGTGTGTTGTGAGTGTGTGTGTGTGAGTGTGCTTAGTTGTTATATCCCACTGTTTTAAAATGTTACACATTCGTTACAAATATTTCTTTCATCAGTATAAACTGGCTAGTAAGTCTTAAGCCTAAAACGTCGGTCGATATAAATTATCAGGTATACAATTATTGGGGGGCAAGATTGAACGGATTTAAAATCTGATATACACCTTAACAAAAAAAGTTCATTCAAATCATAAGTTTACAATGGAGTCAAGTTGAAATTATAAAATAGACAACAGCTTTATTAGCACATTTTTAAGACGAGTGTGCCTCGTGTGTGACATTAATGTATTGGATGTGTCACAAAACGCTTGTCACTAGCCAGGTCACTGGTGAATTTAAAAAAAAAAACAAAGAAAAAAAAAGAAAATGACAAATATTTTTTTTGACGCAGATGTTGTGTTGCCATGTATATCGGATAGTTAACCCTCCTCCCCACCCCACCCCAAGACTTTGTTAATATACAGTGATGTGTGTATATATACTCCTTCCACAACTAGCGACATTAGTGTTTACATTAGTGTGTGTGTGTGGAGGGGGTTACTTTAGGTCTCATCTATATGTAAATATGACACTTAGTCGGAGTGTAACGTGCAAATCAACATACGTAAACATTTTAATCTCCCCCCACCCCCAAATCTGTTAATTGCTAACGATGCACAATCAAATCGAGTCCAGAATTTAAGACTATTGAAAGAAGACAGTCCTTTCTTCTGTCGAGTTCTACATGTATCTATGTATCTTTATCTGTATATATACTTGAACATCATTATATCTTTATATCAACCACTTACATTACTTCTTATCTATCTATCTATCTATCTATCTATTTATCTATCTATCTATCTATCTATCTATCTATCTATCTATCTATCTATCTATCTATCTATCTATCTATCTATCTATCTATCTATCTATCTATCTATCTATCTATCTATCTATCTATCTATCTATCTATCTATCTATCTGTCCATCTTTCTATCTTACTATATATGTCTGCCCGTTTAACCAATATTTATTTATGTATCTATATTATTTATGCAGATAAACAGATAGATAGATACTAAGCGATCTATTAATTTGTAATCTATAAATAGTATAGATCCCAGTAGTACAACTGTTGAAATAATTCTCTAAATAAACAAAAATTAGACAGAAATGTGTTGGGGAAAAAGTTTGAATTAACGTCATAGAAAGCTAACTCAAACAATTGAACACAATACAACGTTACGTAGAATGGCTAAACATAATATAAAAAAATATGTCCCTTAACGAGAGAAGATCCCATTCATAGCTGCAATCAAATCAAAGTTATCCGATAGCACTCAAGTTTAGATAAATGGATCTTCATTTGTTTATCATAAAATACATAAAGTAACTATAAAGATTTGTGAGGCATACTTACAAACAACTTGTTAACAACTTGTGTAGCGAATTTCGAAATGAAAAAAGAACACATTTTTTTTTAAAATTCTGTCTATCTTGTTTTTGTTTTTTGAATTTTATGAACTCTCCAACCTCATTGTTGTATGAGAGTACCATCGTATTTGATGAACTCTCCAACCTCATTGTTGCATGAGAGTACCATCGTAGTCGATGAACTCTCCAACCTCATTGTTGTATGAGGGTACCATCGTATTTGATGAACTCTCCAACCTCATTGTTGTATGAGAGTACCATCGTATTTGATGAACTCTCCAACCTCATTGTTGTATAGAGTACCATCGTATTTGATGAACTCTCCAACGTCATTGTTGTATGAGAGTACCATCGTATTTGATGAACTCTCCAACCTCATTGTTGTATAGAGTACCATCGTATTTGATGAACTCTCCAACGTCATTGTTATATGAGAGTACCATCGTATTTGATGAACTCTCCAACCTCATTGTTGTATAAGAGTACCATCGTATTTGATGAACTCTCCAACCTCATTGTTATATCTCTAAAAGTTACTGTCTAGGACCACTGCCTAGGACCACTGCCTAGGACCACTGCCTAGGAACACTGCCTAGGAACACTGCCTAGACCAACTGTTTATTACCACTGCCTAGGATCACCGAAGAGCCTGGCGTATAGCAAAATATATTTTTTAAATGACAATCTACACCAATGAACTTGTTTAACTGACCAGTGGAACTCATTATATTAATTTGAATCTTGTTTGTTGTGTGTGTGTGTGCGCGCGTGTGTGTGAGTGCGTGTGATTGTATGTATGACGGTTGGAAGGCGGGTTGATTCACGTGTCCTTTTCGAAAATGACCAGTTGGACTGATTTGCTTACAGTGTGTGCGTGTGTGTGTGTTTGATTCACAGTGGTGAGTAGAGTGGATGCATGTCGTCTGCATTGGATAATGTCACAGATTTATATGACGTTTTAGACGCCAACTCACGCGCTTTTGTTGACCTGATCGACTGTCTTGAAGGATTTCCTCGTTCAGCCACTCGCCCAGGTCTACTCTATTTAAACGTTTTGTAGGTCAATATAATTATTTGTCATCCATCATTCTGTTACTAAATATAGGCTCCACCTGACTCTGACGTACACATGGAGGGATTTTCCCTTTTTTCCCGGAAGTATCTAACCAATAGACATAGACGATATAAACATTCAACGTGATGAAATCGTTTCAGCTGAGCAGCACCTGGGTAAGACTGTCGAGTCATGTCCTCGTTAGTAGGTCACGCTGTTTACGCTAACTATTATTATCTCGTGTGTATTTTAAATGGGGAGGGAGTATTAGTCCAGTGATTACATCAAAAGATGTCACGCGAGACGGTGTTACGTGTGCTGCCATGACGGTGCTAGGTGTGCCGCCATGACGGTGCTAGGTGTGCCGCCATGACGGTGCTAGGTGTGCCGCCATGACGGTGCCAGGTGTGCCGCGAGACGTTGCCAGGTGTGCCGCCATGACTGTGCTAGGTGTGCCGCCATGACGGTGCCAGGTGTGCCGCCATGACGGTGCCAGGTGTGCCGCCATTACGGTGCTAGGTGCTAAAAAATAATTGTTGGGTTTTTACCGCACGACTATCCGTCCCCGTGTGGATCTCTTGATCCAAACAAACGTTAAGTACCCATGGGACAGATGTTGTAGAGGGCCCTTTCTACATCCATATCGAGGCTGAAACAGCCATGGGGGGGGGTCAATACGAAGGTTATTGAGTGAATTTATTCCTTATTCACACCATGCACCCTAACATGCTGAGCCCACATACAGTGCTTCATCGATGTCAACCCCCTTGTACAAGCGGCTAATTATTGCACGACTATGTAACAAACTTGGGATCAAACATGAATTTAAAATATGAAAGTTTTTTGTTTTTTTTTATTGTTTATGCATATGACCGGATCTAAGGTTTGTTGCCGCCCCTGGCGGCGTCATTGAGTGCCCCCCCCTAAAAAAAAGAATGGAGTAAAAAACAGGAATCAAATTAGTTTTACATTAGGTCTCTCTGGGGGGTTGATCTTTTAGGGGGGCCGATTGGCGCTCGCTCTGTGTAACCGTCGTTGAATACGCTCCTGCGTATGACGCACACTTATACAGATGAAAGACAGACATTTCACAAAAAAAAAGAAACACAGGCAGACATATTAAGTCTGTCACGCAAGACGCACATATTGGGGCACGACACTCTAGAAACAGACATTTCGACATAGACAGATATATTAATAACTTACGATACAGGGGTATACACACACGCACACACACACACGCACACAAACACACGCACACACACACACGCAAACACACACACGCACACATATATATATATATATATATATATATATATATATATATATATACATGCTGTCCTTCGATTTTAAGCTATTCGCTTTCACAAGAACACACGAACACATTCACTTGCACCAATACACACACACATAGACAGATACACAGACTTAATTGTATCCAAATTATACAGAAAGAGAGAGAGAGAGTTAGAGATGTGACAGAGAATGTTAGAGGCAGAGAGAGAGGGGGGGAGAGGGAAGAGACCATTAAAGCAAGTTACATCTCACACACAAAAAAAGCCCTCTTCTAACCTTTCATCTCCAAACACGACTCGCCAGAGAAATGAAATAAAGTTTGCCTACCCACCCCCCTCCCACCCCTGTCATTCTCCTACCTTTATTTGTACTGAGCTTAATTATCTCCCCCTTATTCCCCCATTTTCATATTACTGGCTTAAATAAATCTGTGCCCAATGCCTTAAGGGCATTTGATTGGTTTCCTTGTCAGAGCTTTAAGGCACAGACATCATTATAAGGCGTGGCATATTAACCAATTAAAAAAAAAAGAAAAAAGCATAAATGTGGGGGGTGGGGGTTTGGGGTGGGGTGGGGTAGGGGTGGGGGGGACGCTCTATACTCTTAGTGTCGTGCGAAGATCCTCAAAATGTTGCACAGAAATTATTAGAGCTGACCAGTAACTTGAGGGATCTATAACTATATTGACTAGATCTATGGTCACTACTGTAAACTACCTATGGTCACCACTCTAAGCTACCTATGGTCATCACTCTAAGCTACCTATGGTCATCACTCTAAGCTACCTATGGTCATCACTCTAAGCTACCTATGGTCATCACTCTAAACTACCTATGGTCATCACTCTAAGCTACCTATGGTCATCACTCTAAACTACCTATGGTCATCACTCTAAACTACCTATGGTCATCACTCTAAACTACCTATGGTCATCACTCTAAACTACCTATCTCCACAGTGTGTGTGTGTGTGTGGGGGTCAACACCGTAGGTTATCTCAGCTGCTCGTCACTGGCTTGCGATTGTGTGTCGGATTAACTTCGCGCAACAGGAAACAAATAAATGAATAGTCTTTCAAACAATGGTCAATCGGTCCTTTTTAGTCAAACCAAATGTGGTCGTCATTACTTATAGAGAGGTCACTGGCCACACCAGCCCAAGTGTATAGCGACTGATGACCTTTGTATTGTTGATGTCGTAAGAATAGCCGGAAGGGGTATTAATTGTATACTAATAATGGAGACCTCTGGAAACCAATCACCAGTTCACAAACCAAACTACACACAAATGACAAACACTTTCTTCTTCTCTCATTGGCCTGAAATACCCCACCCTCCCCTCAACCAGGGGTCTCTTTTTTTTTTGGGAGTGGGAGAAGGGGTGCATTTTATTGTATTATTAGGAATAATCTGACAGTGTGACCGTATATTTATTTCTTGGTCTTTTTGTATCAAAAGGTGTAAGGTACATAAATTTATGATCCTTGTCAATATTTTCATTATACCTGCCGTTCAACGTCTTTTTGAAGTGTTTGGTCTATTAAAATTACTTCTTTATGAAAATGTATCTGGTCTGGAGAGTGCATTAAATATTTATCAGTTGATAAAGTGGAGCAATAAAAAGTCTGGCATTTCATTCAAACTGATAAACATTTATGGCTTTTATTAAAATTTCGCTGCAATAAACACTTCAGAGTTTAAATTTATTTCTACTTACGGTATCTTATTTGTATTTATGTTGTTGTATGTTTGTCAGTCGTTTCTCTATTTATTTTGTTGTATGTTTTCAGTGACTGGCAACTGCCATCTATTATCAACTTAATTTTTACATCAACTTACTCCTATTTTTATTTCTTTTTATGCTACTTTCACTGAAATGTGTCAACTCATTCAAAGATTCTATAGCTAAACAATGCACTCATCCTTTATCTCGCTAATATCACGCTAATATCTCGCTAATATCACATTGTTAAAGCCACCTTCGATGGAAGCAAATTTATTTTTATCGTCAAATCAACCGACATTGACCAAATATGGTAATCTTTTATTTGTTTGTTTTTTTTTTTACTAAATTTTCATCAGACTGATTTAAATTTGATGTTTTGGCGTCCATTGTGTCTCGCACTGAAGTACATGGAGTGCATTGACCGGACATAGCACTCTTCCACTTGTGCGCCAGTATATATTAAACATAAAATGTAGAGCAGAACTGGTTCCGGTTGTATGGGCAGATGTTTACTTATATGCCCTAATCGACGACGTCATTTTTTGTCCAACCAATCAAACTACAGCTCTCCATTTTTTTTTCCACGCCCCGACATTTAACAGTGTTGGTTGTTTTAAAAAAAGTCCGACATTGTCTGAAGAAAATCACGAGTGATAAATTTAGCTCTTTCTTGGCTTGAGGAAGTGAATCTGTATGTTTGTGTGTGTGTGTGTGTGTGTCGGATTGGGAGGGGGGGATTGACGGGAGAAGGGGAGGGGCGGAAAACGGACCTTTTGTGTGACCAATACTTCACTGACGTTCCCTGGTACTGCTCCGACATTTAGAGGACAGCTATTTGATTTTCATGAGTTATAACTTGAATTGAATCAATAGCCAAAATGTTTAAAAAGTAAATGTAGTCATATAAATTTAAAAGTCAAAATTGCCTTATATATTTATATGTCCTTTTTATGTCTGTTTACTATATTTCATGTTGTTTTTTTTAATAAAAGGAAATCAGTGTAATATGTCAGAACTGTGTTTATCTCGATTTTTGAGTTAAGCGGCTTAATCCGCTGCCGTTAAACATTCATGCTATTGAAATTTACATTCAGTGTGAGGATATAGGGTGTCGTATGTATAGACTTTTAGAGATATTGTAGGGTGCTATACAGCCCATGTTGTACCAGAAATATGTGCTGGCAGGGTCCATTGTTGTCAAGTTCTCAATCAATAAAAGAACGACTCCATTAAGCGTAGATGAATTATTTACAATTATGACGGCGTTCTGGATTTAATTTTCACAAGATTATTTTGGCTCAGGTTGTAGATAGTAAATGTGTTAGGCCATGTAGATAGTAAATGTGTTAGGCCATGTAGATAGTAAATGTGTTAGGCCATGTAGACAGTAAATGTGTTAGGCCATGTAGATAGTAAATGTGTTAGGCCACGTAGATAGTAAATGTGTTAGGCCACGTAGATAGTAAATGTGTTAGGCCATGTAGATAGTAAATGTGTTAGGCCATGTAGATAGTGAATGTGTTAGGCCATGTAGATAGTGAATGTGTTAGGCCATGTAGATAGTAAATGTGTTAGGCCATGTAGATAGTAAATGTGTTAGGCCATGTAGATAGTAAATGTGTTAGGCCATGTAGATAGTAAATGTGTTAGGCCATGTAGATAGTAAATGTGTTAGGCCATGTAGATAGTAAATGTGTTAGGCCATGTAGATAGTGAATGTGTTAGGCCATGTAGATAGTAAATGTGTTAGGCCATGTAGATAGTAAATGTGTTAGGCCATGTAGATAGTAAATGTGTTAGGCCATGTAGATAGTGAATGTGTTAGGCCATGTAGATAGTAAATGTGTTAGGCCATGTAGATAGTGAATGTGTTAGGCCACGTAGATAGTAAATGTGTTAGGCCATGTAGATAGTAAATGTGTTAGGCCATGTAGATAGTAAATGTGTTAGGCCATGTAGATAGTGAATGTGTTAGGCCACGTAGATAGTAAATGTGTTAGGCCTATTACTTTAGCGTGGGACGTAGGTTTAGACGCATCTACACCTGCCACCGTCCATTTATGCAGCTGAACTTAAAAGAACATAATCACAAACTTGATTACGTGGACACGGCAGTAATATGTATATGATGGAGCAAAGTATTCTCATAGTGCTGACGATTTATTTGCACAGAGGTCAAGAGACAACAGGTCATCCAGACAAGTAGTGTGTAAGTGTCCGAGGTTCTATTACATTCATAAATCTGATTGTACGAGGGAAACTTTGAGAAAATAATAATAATGCACTTGGAATAACAAGAAGTCTTGAATGAATTTTTATTTTTTACTTTAACTTAAATTTTGTTTTATAGTGGTTGTAAATTTAATCTTTCAGAAAATATTATTACATTTTAAAAGCCATAAATATTTTAAGCTATAAACATTGTATGGTACAATAGATACAGCAAGTGTGGATGTAAAATTATTTGAGATGACGTCATCCACTAGATATTAGTTTAGACCAGGCACAAGAAGCGGATAAAGTTCGTTGTGGGCCCCATGTATAAACAGAGAGAGAGAGAGAGAGAGAGAGAGAGACAGAGAGAGAGAGAGAGAGAGAGAGAGAGAGAGAGAGATGAAAATAAAGTTTTGATGAAACCATAGGCCCTTTGCGCCTGCCGTTAATTCCAGCTTTGAAGTAGGGTTCGGGGGTGGGGGGTGAGGGTGGAGGGGAGGGGAGGGGAGGGGAGGAGGAGTTTCAAAAGAGTTTTTTCTGTCATGGTTTACCACCACCGTTAAATTTACTTTTGTCTAGCATGTTCATTGTACAATGTTTTAAGTAGGTTACGTCATGTCACCTATTAAAATTTGAGGCGGGGGGGGGGGAGAGAAAAAAGGGGGGAGTGGGTGAAGAAATGCAGTCCTTCGTCAGAGGTCAAATGATTCATATGACCTTGATGTCCTCTACAGTTTTAGCGTTATTGTTTTTAATTCAACTTTATCGACACCGCCAAGTTATAAGTGTTGAAATAAAACCGTAAATAAAAATTAAAAAAAACGTGTGTGTAGATATCCAATGATTGACTTTCATTAGACAAGAGGTGTTTAGGATAGGATACAGTAGCGGGGGGAGGGTAGGGGGGGTGTCAGGTACAGGGCAGCGGTTCCCACATTATTTTTAGGGCTTTCTTTCATTTCTCCAGGTTGATTTATTTCCACTTAATTGTAATCAAATAATTTGCTTTTACCGCACGAATATCAGGCCCGCTTAAACACATAAACACACGAATATCAGGCCCGCTTAAACACATAAACACACGAATATCAGGCCCGCTTAAACACATAAACACACGAATATCAGCCCGCTTAAACACATAAACACACGAATATCAGGCCCGCTTAAACACATAAACACACGAATATCAGGCCCGCTTAAACACATAAACACACGAATATCAGGCCCGCTTAAACACATAAACAAACACATTGATATATTTTATTCCCATGTGAGTTACTCAGTGAAATTAGGACACAATAGTTAGCTTCCCCGTACACCCGCATACCATCATGACATGAGACAGATGACACAAATAAATGTCACTTTGTAGACAGCATGACTTGAGGAATGTCGTACAAACCCAGACACGATTTTTGTCATTTAATGTTGCTGTTTTTTATTGTTTTAAAATTTACAAACTATCGGTGTGTAACTGTTACGCTGTAAAATATTTAATGTGTTGTGTTCTCATATGTGTTAAGCCAGTGGTCGGCAAAGTGCGGCTCCGGAGCCGCATGTGGCTCTTTGGCTCCATAAGTGCGGCTCTGGCATTTAGTTTTATTTAGTATACAACTTAATTAGTATACTTCTTATTTAGTGTAAAAAAGTTTACTAAACAAGCAGATTTGGCTCCCAATTTTTTTTTAATTGTTGTAATGTTCATATTTGGCTATTTGGCTGATAAGTTTGCCGATCACTGTGTTAAGCCCAGGAAAGTGTAAATCTCCAACACATGTATAAGTCAAAACCTTTGTAACACACACGGTGCACTTTCCTCGGGGCAAAAACACGTTACGTGATTGGCTCTTATCAACACATGACATTTACTGTTCAATTTATGAAATGGGAGGGGGGGGGGAGTTTATTTATGCATGATGTCAATGTGCTATAAAAAAACTTTATTGAGAAAGATATAAACCGGGTTATTAACAGTTAAGATACACAGTGTGCGTGTGTGTGTGTGTGTGTGTGTGTGTGGTGGGGGTATAGTCATAGCAGGGCGCATTTTAATACCGCCAGCGTCATATACAATTCACATGAATACATGTATTGTTATACTTGTAATTTACCGCCGGGGATATCCCCCGGTACTGAGAACTGTCATCCCCGGCTCTGCTTTAGCAATATATATCCCTGCCGGGAGATGAAACCATAGACATTTATCCCCGGCTCGGCAGAAATTTTTTTTTCATTCCCCGGCACTGGTTTTTTGACACAAAGATTTTTTTTCTCTTTAACCTTTTTGTGCTGAACCCACAACCTGAAGCCTTTTCTGAAAAATTCCAATGTCTCCAGACGTAATACATTCTCAAACTAAACGTGGGAATGGAAAGGGGGGGGGGATATATGTGTCGATCCAATGTGTAGCAATGCACGATACTGTAATGTGTTGTTAAAATCAAACGTAGATGCATAACAAAGAGTTTTACACTAAGGCGAGGTGGAACGGTACTTAGAATCAATTTAACTGGCACATTTTTATTTGTTGTTGATGGTTGAGTGACTGAAAAACATTTTATTTTTAGTTGTTGCTCTCTCTGTTTTACCTCATTCTTCGTTCAAACTTCGCTTCTTTTTTTATTTTTGTCGTTCTGAATTCGAAACATAATTTACTTACCTTTTTAGTTGATTATTCTTAGTCATGACATCGATACTTTACCTAAACCGATGCCTACTCAAGGGATCAAAACATTGTCTAACCTATGTCGTGGCATCCATATTTTACCAAAAATGATACTAAGTGTTTGCATCGATTCTTTTGTTTTTATCTAAACTGATATTAAGTCACGGCATCGATATTTTTTCTTAACTGACTATAACCCTAGGCATCGATACTTTTTTTTTGTAAATTGACACTAAGTTATAGTATCGACATATCAACCTAGTCGACTACATCAAACTCATTTCTTTCATCGCTTTTTATTCGACCTTCAGGTAATCGCAATGTCATTCTGTACGTGCACAAACTATCGTGAGTTTTCGTAATCGTCCTTTCCCCCTCCTTTCTCCATCTCTCTCTCTCTCTCTCTCTTTCTCTCTCTTTCTCTCTCTCTCTGTCTCTCCTAGGTACTATCGTGTCCTATCAGCCAACAGTTACCTCCAGATAGATGGCATCTGGCGGAGTTCCTACCTTTTACCGAACTGGCTGTTTTGTTTATGTCAAGGTGTGTTTGTGTGTGTGTGTGTGTGTGTGTGTGTGTGTGTGGCCCGGGGGGGTGTTGGAAATGGTGGAAATAGTAAGTGTCAGAATGTTTTTTAACTACTTGATGAGGCCGTTGGATGATGTTACAGCTGTTAAGGCCCTTGTTAGATTTTACAGCTGTGAACGACCTTGTTAGATTTTACAGCTGTGAAGGCCCTCGCTATATGTTACAGCTGTGAAGACCCTTGCAGACTGTTAGAGCTATAAGTTTACATTCTTAACTGATGTTAAAGCTAACTGAATTATAATCAATACCCTAAAGATTTTATTCAATTCAATGCAGTGAACCCTTCAATGCTCTGGTTATCATCTGACCCCATTATCAGTCTAAAAACTTTTTTTTCCCATCGTGAGCAATGAATTATGCTCGCGTGAGCACAACTCTGTTATATAGTTCCTCATCAGTTTAAAAAAAAATATATAGAAAAATCTTTATATTTTTTTTTGTTTGCAATGAAACATGTAGCGGTAAAAATTGTATTTTAAATTTTAACGCCATGAATCGATTGGAAATATTTGGATTACTATAAATAAACACAGGATTGAAACTAAAGCAACCATAAGTCTGACGTATACAATAAAGAAAGACGCAGAGTTATAGCCCCTTATTTATGTAAAGACGGCGGAAGTGCACCGCTGTATGGGTTGAATTATGGACACAAAGAAATAATAAATAAAATATCGCAATCTAGGGGGAAAGGGGTTGGTCTGTCTATTTCAATGTCTGTCTGTTTGTATGTCGAATGCTGGGTATTCAGATATACCAATCTTTTGTGATGCAGTAGCTAGGACCAGGGGAGCCGAGAGCCAACAAGGGCCCCAGGGCAGGACATCATTGCGGGCCCCCTTAATAAACAATGAGTCGTGAAAAAAATTGACTTGGTCGGGGCGGCCGGGCCACCTTACAGATGTGGGCCCCCTGGCAATGACCCCTCCCCCATCTCGGCGTGCCTGGCTATGACCATGTGTAGATAGAACGTGTGACCTCAGACAGAAGAGCTACTCTGTAATAACCGCAAACTGTAACGCCATTGTTGTTATGTTTTTGACATCTGATCTCTATTGTTGTTCTTCTTTTTTTTATGTCTCAGAATTTGCGTTTTGTTATATTTTTGGGTTCCGAGCCAAATGTCGTCCTCTTTGTTCGCTCCCTTTCTCAAATCTATTGTTTCAAGATAGTTATTTTGTTTATTGTTATGAGTACAACATTCTAGCCAGGCACTTTGTACTGATTCTATCGATTTGGTCGTTTTATTCATGCAGTAGTGTAGTGTTTTACAAATACTACAATTCATTTCTGCAATTTAATATTTCAAAAGGTAATTTACATTTTCACGGTTTTAATTTATGTATTATTTATACTTTATAGATTCATTCAGACTTTTTTGTTTTTAAATAAACTAATTGAATTATTGAATCGAGTTTATATTTTTAAAAAAACTAAATTAAAAAAAAAAGTATTACAGCAATCATCAAAAGGGTGTAGCATTTAAATACTTACCCTGGGGGCGGGGGGGAGGGGTATTTATTTTCCATCAATTACATTTGACGACTACTTGAAACGTTTTATTTTTATTAATTTTTTTAGTTATCTGGGATCTAACAATTGTGGTATGATGATATCAACATCCTGATATTCCAAATATTTTATTGATGATCTTGTGACACGACACATTGATGATCTTGTGACACGACACATTGATGATCTTGTGACACGACACATTGATGATCTTGTGACACGACACATTGATGATCTTGTGACACGACACATTAATGATCTTGCGACACGACACATTGTTTAACCTTAAAAGACTTTGCAAATGTTCGTATTTTTTTCTTTCTGCAAAAGTTTTTTCTATGCAAAACAAATGCAAATGGGTTGGACAGATGGCTGTATGTATTTTACACATCGCACACATCCGTACAGCTTACATCGTCACTTACATCTCGCCTTACATAAGTTACATTCCGGCTTACATGGTCACTTACATCACGACTTCGTCGGCATTATGTGCGTGTGTGTTTGTGTGTGTATTTATTTGTTTATGGGTGTAGGTAGGCGGGTGGGTGGGGGGTGTTGCTAAAGCCATTTTGGCGGGAGGGGGGGTCAGAGGCGTACCTAGGGTGGGAGGAGTGGGGGGTCCTAATTCGAAAGTCCCCCTCGGACCCCAGCATGAGTTGGACCCCCAAATTTTTTTTACATTACATATTAAGTATATTATCTCATGTCATGGTGTCGAATGTCAAAATGCAGGGCCCCCAAATCCCTAGGTTCGGCACTGGGGGGGGGGGAGAAGGATTGTTAATGCAGTTTCGGTGGTCTTACACACCTGTCGCACTTTTTTGGTGAGCTACGGTAGCTCTCCATCCACTCACCCATGTCCGGTCCACTAGTTCAATGTCCAGGACTGACTCCTGACCGGTGGTCATTACATTCCTTCCGAAAAAAAACTGCGTCATATATAAATCTCCAGTTACCTTATCATGGTGCACTACCGTTGGCTGATGCGCCGTCGTCATTGTTATCTTCCCTCTATCTAATGGCCTGTAAAGCTATTAGTTCAGCTATTAGTTCAGCTATTAGTTCAGGTATTAGTTCAGGTTCTTGTTTATCACGTGACGAATCTTAGCGATTACGCGGAGAGCGTGTTGAAATAACACACACACACACATACACACAAAATGTCAATGTTAATTACAGACTCAACGCCGGACACCGCGACAACTTCAAAGACCACACTCGGCGGTCATTACCTGGAGACTTTCACGCTACCGTGAATAAATCGTTTCGTTGTACGTCACGACTGTGAAACGAAGCGAAAACAAACAAACAAAAAAAGAACCAATAAAAAGGTTTCAAATTATTTGTTGTTCTTTGCCCGTAATTTAGGTTTGTCACAATTTACTGGCGGGACAAATTTTTGGTTTTTGCTGATGAGGTACTTATTTTTTAATCACAAAAAACGATACATTAATGAATGTTACCATTCGTGAATGTTAACATTGTGTCGGATGTATTATAGAATGATGTTCACTTGTACAAGGATGGTGCGATTGATGTTATGTGCACATTGTCATCTTGTAAGATGTTCATATAAATAAATAGTTGTTTGTGTTGTTGTTGGGTTTTTAAATATAAAATTTTTTTAAAAATTCTTTTGATTTATCTTTTGTTTTTAATATCCAACATTTTCAAACTAAGTGTTGAAATTAAATTTAAGATGAGATTGACACTTCAATAATTTACAATACTGGACAAAATTTGACCTGTTTTGGTGTGACCTCGGTTTATTCGACAACTCAAACTGTTGATGTATTTATTCGTCAACCGATTGGTATATGCACTGAATCATTGATATATGAGTGTAGACCAGACATGGGCTCACTACGTCCCTGATGTGGGGGAGGGAGGGGCCCATGTCCGGCCCTACTCTTTGATCCGGAAACCCCGCTCTGTGTTCACCTCTAGCTCACATCGATGACACTTGCACTTGATTTACATTATTTCTAATACACGCTCCATCATTCTTCTTTTGTCTGGCCCTTCTTAACCCTACGTGGCCCGCGGTTCAAAACGTTTGCCTACCCATGGTGTAAACATATGTTAGGCTTATCGAATATGTGGGATATTTTACCTCGGTGATTTGATTGAAAAAAATAATCGTGATCCGATACATATTATTGTTCTATTCACCAACCGAACATATATTTATCCGATGATGTCTTAAATCGAGGTTTCACTGTACATTTCACCTTATTTGATAGATACCTATTGAGTGTCCATTTCTTAACCGATAATGAACTTGCACTAGACCCTAACGACAGAAAAAGTAACAGACATAACTGATATCGCCGTGTTTCCAGCCCATCACATGTGAAGAAACCGTGAGATTTGCCAAGCAGACGATCAGAGTATATATATATATATATATATTCAAAAAATAAATGAAGCTGATAGACATATTTCACACTCAGCTTAACCGGATGCTATACACCTCATTACGTAAATGTCGAGCTAAGCAAGATTAAAACCTAAAAGAAGAGCTCTTCATATGTAGAGATAAACTAAGATACCATCTTTAGCACAGAATTTCAAAAAAAGGCCCCCCCCCTTTCAATGCATAGCTCTTATTAAAGCTAAGATGGCCCCTAGGGCCCCCGACCACTTCTATTGAAGTCTTTACCTCCAGGAGACGGATGGTCGTGCGGTAAAGTGCTCGACTGTCGACCTGAGGGTCTCTGGTTCGAACCTCTGTAATACTTTAAGTCGTGATAAAAGTTTCCAATATATCTCCTGTGGTGCCTCCATGAACATTGCACCATCGGCTAAGGTGGGTATGAAAGAAAGGCATCATACAAAAACAGTCCCTATAGTGGTTTGTAGGATCTAAAGGATTTCATCTCAACCTTACAGGGGACATCACACATCTAGCCCCTCCTCCCCCCACCACACACACACACACTACTAAAGAACGTTCCTGTATTTCGGCCCCCATTCACCGCATTAAAGTATAAGTTTGACACATTGTCCAAGTCCCAACTTTTAAGTAGTAAAACTATAAAGACTAAACAGCTGCTTGAAGACGGTCGGATTTATTTGAAATCCAAATAAAAAACAGTGAATGTCTTCATATTTTCCTGGCTAAACAGTTTCAAGGAGCAGTTAAAGTTAAACGTGAGAGAGTTATAAGATAAATAGCGCAACTTTTAAATGCCAGCTTGAAATGCAGACGATTAAAGCTCGGAACTTAACGTCTGCTAGGGGTAAAGGGAAGTAACCGGAGTAACTATTTTATGTGGATATTGTCTGACTTGGGTAGAGTAAAGGGAAAGCATCGAACGGAGAGCAAACAGACCCTTGACATTTGTATACCCGAGTGTGTATGTGGGTGTGGGTGTGTGGTGGAGGGGGTAGTGCTTGGCGGTAAATGAGCACGCATCTGTGGTCACAGATACACACATACACACATACACACTGTCTGACAGATGCATACGTAAGTCTCCAGACATGTGTACTAATACATGCGTACATGGAGACACGCACATAACGAAAAAGAAAACATACCATACAAACACCTGTTCATGTAAACATGCTTTACAAACATGTACACACATCCCAGCACATCACTATTATATAACACACATGCACAACCTCGCCTCCAAGACACATACACACACACACACAAGCACAGATAACTCTCATATGTGTACTCTCTGACACACACATTCACGCTTACAACATTTGTCAAGAAAGATGGGTGGGGTGGAGGGGGGCAGTGATAAATTGACCAACCTTCACTCGCGTTAACACATTATTCATTTCCATCGAGGCCAAGTCGCATTTAGAATATAAACAAACAAACAATGAGTACAAAACAAAAAATATTTGAATGTGAGCTAAATCTGGGGGACACGTGCGGTTGAAAGTAAAAGGGCAGAAGCTACAGTATTCAATTAGTCACCGGACTTGGTCCATTTGCGATGACAAAATGGGAATGCAATTTTATTGCTGATGACTAACATTCCTGGGTCATTGATTAAACACACAAGGGCAACAATAATAATTTTATCACAAACATGTGATGGAAGTCTTGAAGTGCAGACTTGAAATTTTTGTTTGTTTCTGAGATCGTATTAAATACCTACACACACACACCAACACACACACACACACACACACACACACACACACACACACACATAGATACACAACAGGAGTGGGAGCCTGGGGAGGGGGGGGCAGAGAAAGTGGGGTTCATAGCGAGCATCATATACAGGGCATAATTATTTGTTGTTTTTATACGCAGCTGGGTGTTATAAGAATATCCAATAACCAGGGTCGGATTTAGACTTGATAGGGCCCTAAGCTATTTGAGATATGGGGCCCTATCTTAGTCCAGATACTATATGTCAATTCCAAAATACTTAAGCATATATGACAATTGCTCACTTGGACGATTTTCTGGGGATAAAGTGAGGGCCCTAAGATATATAGCTTATGTAGCCTATACGTAAATCCTGCACTGACAATAGCGTAGCTATACCTAGGTCCGGGGCTCTGGGTGTAGATCAGAGATGAGCGGACAGCGGACGCGTCCGCTTGCGGACGCAGATCCGCAGACTTTTCCGAATCCGCGGACTGACAGTGGACGCATTGTATGGTTAAGTTGCGGACTCGCGGACTGACGCGGATCTTCTTTAGCGTTACCATAAAAAAAATTTCAAGTCATTTAAACAGCTAAATTTCAGCTATGCGGACGCGCGGACTGGTCCGCAGACCAATGTTGTAAGATTCTGCGGACGCGGACGCGGATCATTGATAGAAATCCGCGGACGGACGCGGACGCTAAATTTCAAGATCCGCACACCTCTGGTGTAGATGCCATAGTCGTATACCCCCTACTCACCCCACCTCAAAAAAAAAGCCCCCCTTCCCTCAGCCAGTGTATCCACACCTCAAAAGTTTTACTCACACACTACACGAGAAAATAAAAATGAGACCTGCCAACTTTCTGACTGTTCGTTTTGATCAAAAAGTCTTGCCGAAAAAAAACAAAACAAACAATATCCTTCATCTAGGGAAATTTAGAAAATTGCTTGCACTGTGCCAGCTGATAAATGGAGTGGAGGGATGAGGGGGTGGGGCATTAGGAGGAGGGATTAGAGGGGAATGAATGACGTGAGGAAGATGACCTTTTGACATTGTAATACACAGAGCTCTCCCTCCCCCGCCCCTTCTCTCTCTCCGTCTGGCGCTGACCACCTACCTCACTCTCACCATACATAGCAGAACACCAGGGAACTGGCATTGATTTCTTCAATATTTCTCTTTTTTTTTTAACTCTTGCTTTGCTGAAGAGTTCTTATACGGGCCGTCCGTTAGCTGGTTTGGGACTTGTCTGCCGACATAGGCACCTGAATACTGGACTGATTCTCCCTCTCTCTCTCTCTCTCTCTCTCTCTCTTTATCTTTCGTTTATTCCCTACATATAAACATTTACTATGCTGCCAGATTGGCGGATTCCCCCCTCCCCCCTGTCCCGTTTGGGCGGCTTTTTTGCTTTGTTGTCTGTCTGTTTGTTTATTTTCAATCTTTCCAGCATACACCACGTAAATACAAAAAAAAAACAACAACTTACATACAGCTTTAAAAATGAAATTAAATTATGACACGTTTCACTATTTGTTATCTGACGTGTTCACGGCGGGTTTCTTAATGAGTTTCGGCGGTTTTCGTTAAAAAAACATTTGGCATCAATGTTTTTTAGCCAGCGTTTGGGTTAGCAGTAAGCCCTTGCATAAGAATTCAGACTATATCGTTAGAGTCATTCTCAAGGACAGACAAACTAAACTAACCTCTGGACATCCCTCCTCTGCATGCTTAAGGGGGCCCTAATGGGTACTTTTTAATAAACGGCCCCCTTCCCCAAAGTCTTTAAAACTCTCATCCTCTTCCTCCTCCCCCCCTCCCCCACCCAATCCAAAAAAAAAAAAACTGTAATTCACGATTAGTAGTTCCATCCACAAATTATACATGTCACTCTTACGTTAACTTTCGTGTGAAATAATAATGTTAACATTTAAGGAACTGGTGTGTAGAATTGAAGTGTTTATCTTAATCTTCCGTAGACAGTAGGAGGCTTTTAAGGAGGGAGGAGGTGGTGGTTGGCAAATAGGGCGGCCCTTCCAAGGCCCCGTGGCAAGGAGGGCCTCGGGATAGAAGCTTCGTTTGCACGATATTTAAAGATACTGCTTTAAGCCGCGCAATGGACACACGGTCATAGGCCCGCAATGGACACTCGCTCCTAAGCCCAGGAATGGGTCACTCGCTTTTAGGCCCCCCCCCCCCGCACTGGACGCTCTCTCCTAGGCCCCGCAATGGAGACTGGCTCCTAGGCCCCCGAGCATTTAGCCGCAATTCCATGGCCGCCTCAACTGAAGCCTATCTATTAATAGCTTTTTACTACAGCGACCTAAAGCTTTTTTTTTTCTTTGTTACTTTATTTTGTTTTATTGAAATAAATTTCCAGCACATACGACAAATAACAAAGTACACTTTTATCTAGAACTGAATATTCTATTTATACAAATATTTTAACAACATATTTTGTTGTGTGTGCTAGTTTTGTTCATTTTATTTTACGATTCTTCAGTTAGAGACACGAACGCAAAATCGGGTGCTTGACAGATTATACATGGCGAAATTATATCCAGCTTATAATAACATATGTTGTCATGGGAATTTCATTTTTTTTTTTTAAATATATTAAAACCAAGCTTGGCATGAATCCAACAAGGGGCGAATAACCCTAGTTATTATGTGCACGCCCTTAACAAGCTAAGATTACTATACACGATTCACAGCTGATTATAATTATCTCCCTTTTGACAATATATCGGCCAAACCATGACCGGAATCGATTCCACCGGAGAATCGCGAATATTAATGACCATGTATAGGTTTCAATACTACAAGTTCTTTTATGTTTGTTTATTTATTATTTTTATTTGAAAATGTCCCCCCCCCTTTAGCTTCGAGATGACATCAATGCATTCGATCAATGCTAATTAATAGCGTAATTTGATTTTCTGCCAACTCCTTGGACAAGGGGGGAGGTCCATTGTTAGGGATCAGCTCGCTCGAGCGTGTCTCATTCCATTTAACGGCGACGCTGCTATGAGAGAGAGAGAGAGAGTGGGTAGGGGAGGGGAGGCAAAGAGAGGCGAACTCTGGAGCTTATGGTCAAAAGCTGCCATTGAACAGGCCTGATTGATACTTAGATTTTCTTACCTGCTTTGACTACGCTGAATGCCTCTCTTGTTTGTCGTGTGCTGTAGATACATACATTCATACATACATACACACCTACATACTAGCATTATTTCAACGCTGGCAATATGTGCTTTGTTTCCATGGCTTGAATAGGAAGTGTTCTGTTATGTTCGCTCTATTAATAGAACGGATTATTAAGTGTCATTAATGCAGCTGGAGGTTAGATCACCGGTCACGGGTTTGTTATGTGAGTTCGTTATGCAGCCTATCAATGAAGTGATCTTGACCAATGAAAGGAAGGAGTAAAAAAAAAAATAATAAAGCAGTGCAATGACGCCATGCTTGACCAATGGGGCAGTTGATTAACGATTTCATCTGAAGTAGCCAAACGGCTGGATCGTCTTTGTTCAATTTTATTTCGTTCCAGAAACTTTTCATAGGGACTTTTTAATAATTTTCCCGCGCTATTCTGTGGATTTAAAAAAAAAGGAGAAGAAAAAAACGACAACATATAAAGATGACGTCATTATGTTTCTTCTGCTGTCGGGTACGTCACTGATCCCATGCAATAATTTATTCCTAATATTTAGATTGTGTGTGTGTGTGTGTGTTCCATTTCTAAAGAAGTGAGTTGAAGTAAATGAAATACCGGTATATTTTATTCATGAATATGATCGTCACATACGTATAGAAGTTGTGCCGTGGATCACCTGGCATTGCGTGTAAAAAATCTAGCGACTCCCAACGTTTGTGATACGTGTACCGTGAATGTCCTCCTCGTTTTATTTATATTAGCGGCTTCGTGGTCAGTCTGGTGGTTAATAAATTAAAATATTTAACGTCATTCAATTATATTAAAAAAAAAACAACAATACAGGTGAACGTCTAGGGGAACAATGTTTAGATACAATCTCTAATTTATAAAAATATAAAATAAAAGGGTAAATGATATCAAAAGATGAGAACCGTTGACATAAAGTGTTGGACATGATTTTTTTTTGCATGTGTTTTTAATTATGTTGACGTCGTGTGCGTATATCGTGCCAGCGGTCATGCTGACATTTGTCACACGACGTCAGTGCATGTGAAATATGTCATACATAATAATGCTGACAACAAAAAAAAAGAGACTAACCTAGTCACTGTGTTACACATAACAACATGAGTGTGCTGATAATTTATTCATTTCTTTATTCGTTCCAAAAAAAAAAAGCTCTCTAGAAGTATTAATCTACCGACGACTGGAAGGGTGGGGGTTGGGTGGGGGGGGGGTAGGAATCGAGAGATGTTGATGTCGACTATCTTTAACTGTCGATTGAGGGTTCGATCCTTTGAGGTGACCATAGAAATTGAGTGTCCAGGTGAAAGTTCTCTAAAAGTTCTCTCATGTCTTTAAATGGGTCCCTGACTTTAAATTAGGTGAGTAAAGCCGGCTGGGCGTTGCGTTAGCCACACAACCCTTTCATATGCCGTGGTTACAGAGAAAAACAACAACAGATGAATTCTACACTTTATATGCCCTTAACGGAAATTTACTTTTATAAAGAAAGTACTGCGTTCAAATGTAGATATTAATTAATTCATATTGACTTAATGATGCTTAATTAGCATTCTGGCAATATCGAATAGAAACCGATATCAAACTAAAAAAAAAAAATGGAAAATGACCTTTATGTGAGTACATATTTTTTGGGGCCCTAATTAACTATTTGAGAATCGCTACCTTTATATATAATTAATCAGCGGCGTAGCGTGGGTATCGGCCGCCCAGGGCGGAATACGATTTTTCCGCCCTCTCATTTAGGTATTTCAATTTAATCTATACATTTTTGCCGCCCCCCTAAAAAGTAATAAAAAGGGCCGCCCGATGCGGACCGCACCCACCGCCCCCCTCTCCCCCTAGGTACTCCACTGTAATTAATTAACCATAGTCTTATAATGAATCATTACTTGTTTATTTTAATGTACGCAATTTATTGACTTGAAACAATTGTTCAGTCAATACTGACGTCAGTCCAAACACTTTTTGGCATAGTCTCTCTCTCTCTCTATATATATATATATATGTTTTGTTGTTGCTATAACAAACGCTGACAGAATCGTTGCGGTTTTTTTAAACACAAACACACAATTAAAAAAAAATAACCATGTATTGTTTTAATAAACACACGAGACACTGGACGGAAATCAATATGTCACTTCAACATTACACCGTGAAAAACGTTATGTGCTACACCATATATTTTCATCTTGATTTAATCCTTTTTGACACAAAGGCGATTGTTTTGGCGGGGGATGGGGGGGAGGGGGGTATGTTTGGGTTTATTCTAGATCGCGGTCAAATTTAAAAAAATCGGATACACAGAAAGGGAGTTAACTTGACCCGCACACTTGAAACTACTTCTCTCCCTTACGCGACTTGAGTTAACTTTTTACCTCAGTTGGCATTCAACTCGGTTAACGTTTACCAGAGTTGACGTAGTACTGTAGTGATGGGATGGGGAGGGGGGCGCTTTTTAAATTGTAGATAACCTATCCAAAAGACCACCATCAATAACACCCCCTGATTATGTACAGTATCTGTAAGGTCACGATGACCTGTCAATGTCCATCATTTGATTCGACACTCTTTAAAGTTGTTGGCCCAAGGAACCCATTACAAGACAGATTTTTATATGTAATGCACTAAAGGGCTCAGACAGTCTTCTTCCCCTTAAGACCCAAAAAAAAAATAGCTCCAAAAGTCTGAACCTAGGGCCCCCGTTTATATTGAAAGTTAAAATAAGAACATCTTGTAGGGTCAAAGTTCAAATGAAGCTGCGGATTGATTTTGTTATTTCTTTATTTAGAACAAACAAACAAACAAACAATCAAAGAAACAAACATCAATCAAGTTCTATTGTCGACTCAATCTTAAAAGATAAATATTAAAAATGATGTCACCCCGGATGAAACGAGTTCAAATCTTACTCAGGGTCATGTTTGTTTGACTTGATTGTTTACCTCGGGTCGATTGACGTCATCATGCCAAGAGGTTTACATACAACAGCAGAGACTCTATATGGGTCAGGTGAATACTCGGACTCAATAAATTGGTGTTTTAAAGGTGTTTAATTGGAGTCTTTTTCTCTTTCTATTTCATCAGTTGCAATAACACCCCCTTCTAATGTTGAAAGATGAAGTAAAGGTTTAAGAAAACAAAGTTACATTTTTTGTCTACCGAGCTAAGCTTTCATTTCTGGGTCAGTTTGATCAGTCAATACAGGGTCACTCGTAACTACAGGACCTGGTCGTTTAAGTATTGATCTGGTCAAATAGTGTACTGGTCAAATATACGCACAGGTGTTGAGGTTGGTTTGTATGTCCTGATTGATTTCGTGGCCGTTGGTCATTATGAACTGGCCTTTCATTTACATACCTGGTCACAAGGGGGGTAATTTGGCTTTGTAAACCTGATCTGTTTGCTGTAGACTACGGGTTCAAATCCCAGCGAATCCAGTTTTCTGTGATACTACCATAGTCTATTCATATACATATACAACTTTGACTTTAAAAATCACTACAAGCATAACCGGACAGACTTGACTGGTTGATTGGTGCTGTCTCGAGGCTGGGGATCTCGAGGGGTCGATTCATAGCCCTTATAGCTACTGGGGGGCCCTTAGTAAAGTTCCCTTAACCCTAACGGGCCATCGGGGGCAGATGAAGTGTAGAATTCACCTGTTTTTATAACCTCGGCATATGAAGGGATTGTGTGATTAGCACAACGCCCAGCCGCCTTTACTTTCCCAACATAAATCAGGTACCCATTTAAAGCTGGACGAACTTGTGGGACGACTTTGAAACAAATTTCACCTGGAAAAATTCCCATGGTCCTCACCGAGGATCGAACACAGGACTCCCAGGTCGACAGTCGAGTATCTACACCATTCGACCATCCGTCCCACTGGGGGCCTTAAGCACATACTTTCATTGAGGTATTGGGGGTCCTAAGTACATACTTTCAATGAGGTATTGGGGGCCCCATGCTAGATATTCTTTGGGATCCTCTTAGCATTAGTATGAAGTAATCCTTTAAAGGGGCTCTTCAATTTCAGCCCTAGACTCGTCACGTGGTTTGCCTCACCATGAGAACGGCCCTCATTACTGTTATCAGAACAGGAACTAACCACTGAAAAGGTTAAGGGCCCTTAAAATATATGGAATACATTTTTTTTTCATTTGCATAAACCAGTTTTAATAAAATACGTTACATAAAATATAAGAAATTGATAAGACTGAGATACGATTGATTTAATTATACTGTGACACACAACCGTTAGAGAGAAGTCAGCCAAGCATAGCATGTCCACCACAATGCCAGATCCACCGCTGTTAAAAAAATCATTCTTCTCCCACAATAAACAAGTTTTGTTGATTTAAAAAAAAAAACCCAACAGAAACCCATTAACTCAAGGAGTTATCAAAATGTATTTTTCATCTTAACATAACTTCATCAAATACATCATACATTACCTCCAACACCAGCATTACATGACACATTTACTCTTCGAATCGAGAGTAAACAATTAAAGGTCATGTTTACATTTTGACGTCATCAGCAGTGATATCATCACATGGTGTTTGAAGTATCAGACAACTATTTATAAGCACGTGAGAGTATATCTAATACATAAAAAAAAACCAAAAAAACAAATCTCAGATCGTCAGCCGACAGCGTGAACTAATCTCAGTATGCAACTCTTGGATACATTGTCAATAATTATCAATATTATCATTAGATAGAGTGTCGTCGCATAGTCAGGTCGATACGGTGGTTAAAGTAGGCCAAGTTCGACGCACTAATTACGGGGCGTGAACTTAAGACTTTGCCAAGTGGGACATAATCATCTTGTATGTTGTTGTCATTTGTTATTTTTTTACCATCGTTCGTTACAATCTTTAAGTCTATTAGCATCACTATTGTTTAGAAACATATTGTAGTGTTCTATGTAAACAAAAGTCATCAAATGGGTGCATTTCCTTTGAATGCAGGGGAGTTGTTCTTAGATTCAGTGGTGCCCATATCCGTTTAAAAAAAAAATACTAGCTGTTACCCTGCATAACCTTTGCATAGAGTTATATCCCCTTAGGCTTGATCGGTAGGCTAGGTTATTTTTTGGTTTCGGGCAGATCCGATTTTTTCATGATTGTATTTTAAACTGGGATACTGTTGCATTAATTCTTTACTTTCGATTTAACGCAGAGCCCTAATCGCTTTTATATATATTATATTTGGAGGCTTCAAGGTAGAGTAAACGTTGCAGCCCCCCCCCCAATCGCATCCGATTAAAAAATGACTATTATCGGACACGGTGGCCTTTCCTCGGTGGGGAGCCTTAATGACGGCCCTGTTTGCTGAAGTGCTTTTTGAAAGTTATCACAAATTACGCCGGTCAGTCACAGGGAAAACATCACTGACCCGTGTGTAGAACATGGCTTCAACCGGGAGATATGACATTATAAACGTGACGTAGGTAGTTACGTAGAGTGTACGTAGCCAATGTTAGCGTGTCGACGTAGAGTGTACGTAGCCAATGTTAGCGTGTCGCGATTAGCGCTGAGATGTTATAAACGGATGAGCTTAGGCATGTTTGTATAGTAACCCCAAGGGAGGTAGATCTATTGCATCGTCCACTTTACACGTTGAGGCAAGACTAGTTGCCCTTAGGTGAATATGCACTATAAGTCTTAAGATGTCCTTGTAAAGATACGACCCCACGCCCCCACCCATACAAAAATGACGTTTTCCCCCTTATAAGGAAATGACGTTTTTCATCCTGTAATGAAGTGACGTTTCACCTGTAATAATTTTTTTTTTCGAGCTGTACGGAAAAATCGTAAAATGTTGTAAAAGTTGAACCACAGATGGGAATTTTCGTGTGGCCCTACTCCACACCATCTTCTATAACCCGGTCTTTTGTGGTCGTTCACGTGCCATGTAGTTTGCTTGGGTTCGAACCCAAAACCTCTGCCGTTAAAGCTATCATTCAAATACGAATCAGCACCTTTTTGTTGTTGATTTTTTTTTCATTGTTTGAAGAGTTAGCATTGGGCCTAAGGTGCGTTCTGATTCTTTCATTGGGATGCTCAGAATGAATGAAAAATTCAAGCTCTGAGATTCTCAAAAGTGATCATAGTAAAATGAGCAAGTGTTTCTTTCTAGTGTAGACAAACTGAATAGTGCGAGATTTCAACACCCCCCGCTTCCCTCCCCTTGTTATATCACCGTGATGCTGCACACACACATATAAAAAAATACAAAACAGTGTTTTATCTCCCTTTAGTGCAGTCAAGTTGTGAGCTTTAAATTCCCTCAGGGGGGAAACAACCGGTTATCTCTCTCTTATAAAATATTCATCTCCCGCTTGTATTGAACCGACGAATTCTTAATGAAGGCTGTGTGTGTGTGTGTGTGTGTGTGTGTGTGTATGTGTATGTGTGTGTGATTGAACTATCATCATCTGTTCATCCTACACTAGCTCAGTTGAGATACAGACATTATACGACACTAGCTCAGTTGAGATACAGACATCATACGAAACTAGCTCAGTTGAGATACAGACATTATACGAAACTAGCTCAGTTGAGATACAGACATCATACGAAACTAGCTCAGTTGAGATACAGACATTATACGAAACTAGCTCAGTTGAGATACAGACATTATACGAAACTAGCTCAGTTGAGATACAGACATTATACGATGCCAATTGCACCAGGTCACTAGACTTAATTTCCCGATAAAGTGTAACGAAAAACTTACAATTTGCCCCAATATAATATTTCGAATCTATGATTTTAGCTTTTTTTTATTTCCCCCCCCCTTTTTTTAGTGTTTTTATGTAGATGAAGGACCAATAAAAAAAATATAATACAAAGCAATCTTAACAGTGCGTGAGTGATTGTGTTAATGGTTGTGTTTTTGTCTGTATTGTTTTCATGTAATTGAATCGCTCAGTTTACTTAAGTAAATGCTTTCAACACTGCTGTTTCATTGCTCATTTACCGACATCATTCCAATCGCTCATAAGTGTGAAATGTCTTTGTATATTGTCTTCCCTTTACAACATATACTTTGACAAAATGTATGACCTATTTTAAAATGAGACATTTCGGTGTTACCTTTCGACAATATTATTTGTTTTGGTTTTGAATACGTAAAACTGAACTGAAGACAGTGGAAAAAAGTACTCCTAATATCTTTAGGTTATATTCTCTGTTATCATAACAGATCACTGTTATCGCTATGATCTGTTATCATTTACAAATGTACATGGGTGTAAAGTTTAGAACAAACGTATGGCACTAATGATTGCAGAAGATGACCCGGGCAATTCGGCTATGAGCCAGATCGACGCAGTGAAGGTGAAAGGTTCAAACCCCAGTGAACCCACCACCTTTATCAGTGGGCGGCGAATCATTTTAGGGCCGTGAGCCCGAAATTCAACAAAAGAAAATACCACTTATTTGTAGCAAAGTGTCAACACTCCAAAGAAAATTATAGGAATTGTTATTTTAGTCGTGTGGCACTAACCTATATCATCTGACGTACATATTCATTACAATTCAGTCAAAGTTAGGCTGTAGAAAATAAAATATCCCTTAACCTTAAAGGGCCATCGGGGCAGATGAGGTGTAGAATTCATCTGTTTATATAACCTCAGCAACGCCCAGCCGCCTTTACTTAATTCAGTCAGGTACCTATATAAAGCTGGGTGGACTGTGAACCAAAACTGCACCTGGAAAAAAAGTCCATGTTTGTCCCTGAGGATTGAACAGGTCGACAGTCGAGTATCCACACCACTCGGCCACCCGTCCCACAAGCTGTGTAGAAAGGACACTATAAAACTGTCCCAATAAAGGTTCTTAAAAAATTTCGTTACTCACAAACCATAATTTCGTGTTTTTTTTCCCCGCGCAACTCATCTGTAAAAAAAAAAAACGTTAAAAGATGGAAAAGCTTAACTTGATTGTTTAATTTATCGATTTATGGATTTAAAAAAAATTGGCGACTCATTTCCCATCAACTGAGTACCGTCATTTTGAGGACCACTGGTTTAAAGGATTCCTTCAAGGGCCCCCCATAAGATCAGCTACGAAAAAAAGTTCAATAAACAGTTTCTGGGGGGCCTAAAATCATAGGATTGAGAACTGCGTCGTTAAGGGATATATCCCAGACGTAATTATTATGACATAAGTCTGTTTGGCAGACTGTCAATAAACCAAATGTCATGGTACGGACACATTTTTTTTCCCCCACTGTTATCTTGACAGTGGAAGGCTATGAAAAGTGGAGGTGTGTGTGTTGGGGGAGGGGCAGCTGGCACGAGCTTCGAACGAATAAATTACTTGGGACATTTTATTTTTTTTTAAATTATTTTCAGTTAAGCCCGAAGAGTTGTTTGCTTATAATATCAGTTTTGTAATGGTAATTCGACGATGGTGCTCATTTTGTGTATATGGAGGACAATATAACTCGCTAATTAAAAAGAAAAAAAATAGATGTATAGCTCTAATAAAAAAATACAACAACAGATATTACATCCTGAAATTTATTAAAATCAAAGTATAAAATATTTATCTGTGAAGTACCGTGTAAGGAAGAGATGCTCATCTCAAGATTCTATTATCCACTGATGGAACAGTAGTTGTGGTGCCCTTTTTTTCTTTACTCCCACACCTTCCATGAAAGATAGTGCAATGATCATGCAGGCACCAAGAGGGACGTTTAACATATTTTTTAAAATGTACTTTGATATATCAAACATTAGCGATTTTGGTTTAAGTGGTTAATTGATATACTCGCATCAGTGGATGAACAGAAGGTTTGTGTGTGTGTGCGTGTCTGTGTGTGTGTGTGTGCGTGTCTGTGTGTGTGTTTTTGTTTTGCATATAGAATGCCCGCGTCAACGAGAGATTAGGAATAGTCGGATAACTTTGATAGCATGCTATATCCACTGCTGTTGTCACCATCTTAGTCATCCAATCTCTACTAAGTAGTACTGTCACTCCAACCCCCCCACCCCCTTTGTACAAGACATGCCACATACAACAACACATACACCACTATATCTGACTCGAAGAAGGTCATATATATATATATATATATATATATATATATATATATATACACACATTCCAACACTTCAACACTCACACACACATACACATGTGTACATACTTATATACATACATACACACATTCATACATACGCCCACCAAACTTACATCATAACAAAGGAAAACTTCACTTCTCTGATGATATCCATTTATCGCGTTTTGTTTATACAACAAGGGGCAGGAAGGAGTTAACTCTTGTTACCGGAGTTGATCAAAGGTAAGGTCCCTTGTTTTAAGCATGTTACTCTCTTGATTCATCATTACACCGCAGACTGTGATACCCTCCATCACTCTCACCCTCACCCCCTCCCCCACATCCCCCACCCCCACATTTGTGACGCAATATCTTGGGGAACGGAATTACACAACTTTTACATTAGGATAGCTTAGTGTGTGTGTGTGTGTGTGAGTGTGTGTGTGTGTGCGTGCCTGTGTGTGCTTGCCCTCTAGTAAAAAAATTCCATATGTCTCTACAGAGAACAAAGTTACTTTCAGTTTGTTATAATTTTGAATGTTAAATTTCGGAAAAAAAGGAGGGCGATGTGGAACTTGAGGCGGAAACATTCTAGAGGCCCCTACTTGTGAGCGAGAGGGGGCCCCTCAAAGCCCATAATGAACTTTAAAGTGTCTTATTTTTTTAGGGAGCCAGACTTTAAAAAAAACAAACAAACAAAGACATTAGCATCAACAAATAAACGGAGACGTTTTATCCTGTAGTTTAATAAAGATGTAATCAATCAACTTTTTATCCAATCTGGTTGTTAGGCTTTCATCACACTCCCCCCCCCCCCGACCCAAAAAATGTCATTAGTTTAGAGCAGTTGATTTAATGAAATGTTATCAGCTGTAATAGCCGCCATCTTCGATTACAACGTTTCATCAACCAATAATATCCGTGTGCTATTTATAAATATTATTGCAACAATATGTCCGAAGGTGGAAGGGTGATGAATGGGGGCTTTTGGGGCGGAGCCATGAACAGATATATCCTACAGATAGTTAGGATACTTTGATAGTTAGATACATTGATAATTAGATACACCGATAGCTAGATACATTGATTGTTATAGTTAGATACACTGATAGCTAGATACATAGAAAGAGAGATTGAGTGAGAGATAGATAGATAGTTAGAGATGTTGACAGATGGTTAGATATGTTGATAGACAGTTAGATACAATGATAAATAGAAAGCTAGACACATTCATAGATCTATACATTAATAGATAAATATTATTATTTTTATTCATATGATAAATTTAAGCTCCGTCGTTTGATAGAACAACAGAAGTTTGCATTTAAATAATAATTTGAAAAAAAAAATAGTGATGATAATTCACGGAAACTGCAGACAGTTTGAGATAAAAGTTAACAGAGACAAACAAAAAATATGCAGTAAAACAAAAAAAAAACAACATTGAAATAAAACTTTAAAAAAATACATTGGGACAAAAAAAATGTTTTGTAGCATATAAATGGGAAAGATAATATATATAAAAATGTAATTGAATGTAAATGTAAATGTCCAAGATGTGAGTGAATTGTGTTTGATGTAACCTGGTTACCATGACTACCGAGTTCGGGGGTCGATTCTTTTATGTTATGTTGGAAATATGTGTGTGTTCTGGTGTGCTTGTGTGTGTGTGTGTGTGTGTGTGTGTGTGTGTCTGTGTGCATGAATGAGAGAGAGAGAGAGAAAGAGACAGATAGATGGAGGCAGAAGAGAGAGAGACAGACAAACAGAATAAAGTTGATCTGAACGCATCCATGCCTAAATCGTCATGCTTTCTTAAACCAGTGTATGTTTTCCTCCCGTTTCCATGGAAATCTAGAAGAAAATGATCCGATTAAAAAGTTGGACTGGGAAGCTGTTGACGAACAGTAAATATAACGACAGGTCTGAGCAGGGATGGTGGTAGATCACGTAGGCACTAGAGGGGACATACAAACACACACACACACAAACACACGTATGTTGTAGAACAAAAAAAAAAAACAACGGTGACTACAGGACAATGGAAAAAAATAATAATTCTGTTGACAATAAGTCCACAGTTACTGATTGGTTGCTATGGTAATGACCATAACAAGACTTTGTTCATCGAGCGATATAGTCCAGCACCAGCTGTAATACTTATTATTTATTTATTTTTTTTCTTTTTTGAAAAAGTAGAAAACACCTGATAGTTTTCCAAAGACGCCCTTTGTCATAAGTCCTAGATACGAAACACTAAACATTGTAATGATGAGCATGTAGAGGCGTATCTAGGTTGTTCAACCACCACCACCCCCTTCCTCCTCCTCCCAGGGGAACAGAGAATCATCCGTCGCAACAACTGTATCCCTCCCCCACAACAACATGACACAAGCTGGACCCCAGAGGTATTTTTTTTTTTAGATAGGCAAACTAGACTCACACCCCCCCCCCCCAAATCCAACCCCAACTTCCTTTTCCAGTACTAATTAATATTATATGATATTTCTACCGACAGGGACTTTTGCCAAAAGTCTAAACTCTCTCTACATATTCCCCGCACCCCCCCCCCCAAGCAAAAGAAAAAGTTTTCTGTTAATATTATTTAAAACGCATTTTGTATGCCCTTAGACATGTGCTCTTTACCCTGCCCGCTCCTCCTGCCCCCTCCCACCCCCCCAACCTTATACCATACTACATATAAGGAATGCATTTTCAACAGGAAATATTTAAAAAAAAAAATTAAGCTGATAGGAAATGACCAGCGATGGTGTTTGACATATTGGAGTTTGCCCCTCCCCCCAAATATATATATATATCAGAGATGAGCGGACAGCGGACGCAGATCCGTAGACTTTTCCGAATCCGCGGACTGACAGCGGACGCTTCGTATGGTTAAGTTGCGGACTCGCGGACTGACGCGGATCTTCTTTAGCGTTACCATAAAAAATTTCAAGTCATTTAAACAGCTAAATTTCCAGCAATGCGGACGCGCGGACTGACTGCGGACCAATGTTGTAAGATTCTGCGCACGCGGACGCGGATCATTGATATAAATCCGCGGACGGACGCGGACGCTGAATTTCAAGATCCGCACACCTCTGATATATATATGAGGCCGCCACGCCCTCCCCATCCCCACCCCTTATCGTGTCTTACATTTGTGGGAGCCAAATAAAACATTCATTACCTCGGAACTAGCTCTGCTGTTACGGCAGATGTGTATCACATGTTGTCATGTTATCACTACAAACATCGCTAATTAACATCACAATGGAGGGGGGGGGTGGTGGGTGGTAGGGAGGGGGTGGGTGGGTCGGGGGGAATGGAGGTAGGGAGGCTCCATAAGTTTAACCAGTGGTCTAAACAATTTGCTGATTGATGCTGGGGGGGTACTTCGAGTTGGCGTGCGTATCTGCAAGTTGTCATAAATGTGATATCGAATTGTGAAACCTGCTTGTAATCGTGTGTAATGTGTGTGTGTGATGTGTGTGTGATGTGTGTAATGTGTGTGTGTGATGTGTGTGTGATGTGTGTGTGCACTTATTCTCTGGCTTGTATGACTATTTCGTGTGCTTTATAAAATGTTTGTATTCAATGAACATACTCTCTCTCTCTCTCTCTCTCTCTCTCTCTCTCTCTCTCTCTCTCTCGTAGAAGACTGATGTGGCCCTTTAAAGGTCAAGAGAGAGAGAGAAAAAGAAAGAGATAGAGAGAGGGAGAGAGACAGAAAGGCACGAAAAACAACATGCAATATAAATACTGGGTTTTGCCCTTTATAAACCGGGGTTATAGCGCTAGCACGGTTATATCGTGAACCGGTTATAGAGCTAGCCCGGTTATAGAGCTAGCCCGGTTATAGAGTGGACCGGTTATAGCGTGAGCCCGGTTACAGCGTGAACCGGTTATAGAGTGAGCCCGGTTATATTGCGAGCCCAGTTATAGCGTGAGCCCGGTTATAGCGTGAGCCCTGTTATAGCGTGAACCCGGTTATAGCGGGAGCCCAGTTATAGCGTGAACCGGTTATATTGCGAGCCCGGTTATATTGCGAGCCCTGTGCACCTTTCACGTTCAATCCGCCTCCGACTGCAATTTATTATTTTTTTTAAATCCTTTCTTTCATCTTCTCTTCTGACTCGGACCAACTGACCGCAATATCAATAAACTCAAACAAACTGACCGTAATATCAATAAACTCAACAAATTGACCGTAATATCATTATGTGAACTTTGTAACTGAAATGTCTTTGTCATTGTAAATGGACATTGTGTGTTAAACGATCGGTCGTGGTCTTCTCATTATCTTTATCGTCCTCTCGTATTTTTTTTCCAATTTGCTTTTGTTTTAGTTTGTCGATGTGACATAGTCCCTGTTTATATCATCCGTCATGTTGTCGCTGTGACATATTCCCTATTTATATCATCTGTCATGTTGTCGCTGTGACATATTCCCTGTTATATCATCTGTCATGTTGTCGCTGTGACATATTCCCTGTTATATCATCTGTCATGTTGTCGCTGTGACATATTCCCTGTTATATCATCTGTCATGTTGTCGCTGTGACATAGTCCCTGTTTATATCATCTGTCATGTCGTCGCTGTGACATATTCCATGTTTGTATCATCTGTCATGTTGTCGCTGTGACATATTCCCTGTTTATATCATCTGTCATGTTGTCGCTGTGACATATTCCCTGTTTTATATCATCTGCCATGTTTTCGCTTTGACATGTTCCCTGTTTATATCATCTGTCATGTTGTCGCTGTGACATATTCCCTGTTTTATATCATCTGTCATGATGTCGCTGTTACATATTCCCTGTTATATAATCTGTCAAGTTGTCGCTGTGACATATTCCCTGTTTATATCATCTGTCATGTTGTCGCTGTGACATATTCCCTGTTATATCATCTGCCATGATGTCGTAGTGATTCTCACACTGCAATACTCTTTCAAAACCCCCCAAAAAAAGGCACACTAATTTCTGAACATTTTACAGCGAACATATTTAATTGCTAAATTTAGCATTGATTTCCTACTTATCTATCTATTCTATTATGGAGAAATGCGTTTTCAAATTATTGCTGTTTGGATTGGGACACATGTAATTATTGCCTGCCAAGACTTCATGGTGTTATCTTTTTTAAAAAAAAAAAAAAAAAACTTGTGAAGAGCTATAGGTGAAAGATAAATATTCACGCGTGTCTAATGATAACGTCGAGATATAATTGAGGGGTAAATTAGGTAATCACAAGTAGGTAGCACCTCGCTCTGACACAACTGTCGGGATGATCATCAGTGGAGATAACGGTGGTGTTATCAGCAGGTTACGGTCCCTTGTCTAACAGTTGGGATCAGTGAGTTCAGTAGTCCGGTCCACTGATTACAGAGCCATCGCACCATGTCACCGGATGTGTTTTACAGCGCACAGAATTATTGATGTTTTAGTCGCTGATGTTAAAAGTCGGATGTTAAATATATGACTGCTGTTAAATGTCTGCTGTTATAGCCCGGCTGTTAGATGTCTGCTGTTAAATGTCGGCTGTTAAATGTCTGCTGTTATAGCTCGGCTGTTAAATGTCTGCTGTTATATCTCGGCTGTTAAATGTCTGCTGTTGAATGTCGGATGTTAAATGTCGGATGTTAAATGTCGGCTGTTAAATGACTGCTGTTAAATGTCGGATGTTAAATGTCGGCTGTTGAATGTCGGATGTTAAATGTCGGCTGTTAAATGACTGCTGTTGAATGTCGGATGTTAAATGTCGGATGTTAAATGTCGGATGTTAAATGTCGGCTGTTAAATGTCGGCTGTTAAATGTCGGATGTTAAATGTCGGATGTTAAATGTCGGCTGTTAAATGACGGCTGTTAAATGTCGGATGTTAAATGTCGGATGTTAAATGTCGGCTGTTAAATGTCGGATGTTAAATGTCGGATGTTAAATGTCGGCTGTTAAATATCGGCTGTTAAATGTCGGCTATTAAATGTCGAATGTCAATAATTGCTTGTTAAATGTCAGATGTTGTTGAATGCTGATATCATTGATTGTGATGTCGATGGTTGTGATGTCGTTGATTGTGATGTCGTTGATTGTGATGTCGTTGATTGTGATGTCGTTGGTTGTGATGTCGTTGATTGTGATGTCCTTGATTGTGATGTCGTTGATTGTGATGTTGTTGATTGTGATGTCGTTGATTGTGATGTCGTTGGTTGTGATGTCGTTGATTGTGATGTCGTTGATTGTGATGTTGTTGATTGTGATGTCGCTGTATAACTGTGAATGAGGCTCAATGCCAGCACAAGGTACTGGCAGATCAGTCACGAATCAATCTTACATTTATGATGGGCCCCCTAGATGAACGTAAATTCTGAAATCCCTAGGCGATAAAAAAGGCTGTCATGGGCCCACAATATTTTTTGACCCCTCGGGGCTTAATAATGGTGCCCCCCCGCTCGACCAATTCTCCTGCCCGACTTTCAGAAATGAAGGTCTCGAAACTGTGCCCAGTTTACATAATGAGCACCCAAAATGACGGTTCTTCTCATCTGCCTGGACCCAGCCTTGTGGTAAAGGGGCGTGGAAGTCCAGGGTGCAATGATAAGGGCCGACAATATAGGGCGCCTGATACTAACAAGGATCTGTACTTGATATTCGTTGCCTTTGCTGGGGGTGTTATTCTATTTACAAAATAAAATTTAGCGTAACAGGTTTTTTTTCGTTCCCATCACATTACTTGTGTAAAATGAAAAATAACGCAACGAGATAAAATAAACAATATAAATTTTTCATTTGAAATATTTACTTTGAATGGAACACGTACTGATTAATGCAATACATGTATTTACCCTGAAATTCATTTTTTTTTAAATCAATGGTTTTTAAGGCACGAATATTTAAACATTGTGTTTATCATTGGAATGTTTATTTTTAAAAGTATCGCTGACTTATCAGATAGCATGTAATTATCTTCGTGTGCCAGGTATTCTAGCTCAGTGGTATATGGGGCATTTGGTTTAAATTCTTTTAAGAATCATACATAGTTAAACATTTAAAAAAAAAACATATATAAGTTGGACTGAATACTTGAAATAAACTGACCTTAACACTTTATATCAGAATTTATAATCTGTACTAAAAACAAAATGATATTTTTGTAAGTAATAAGATGCTGGGAGTTTATATTTAATTGCATCGATTTCATGTTTTTATCAGTTTGGTGTATATTGTAACATCTGTCAGTGAAAATGAAAGAATCTATATAAGTAATAACGATTTGGGTTCTGCGTTAAATCGAAAGTAAAGAATTAATACAACAGTATTCCAGTTTAAAATACAATCATGAAAAAATCGGATCTGCCCGAAACCAGAAATAACCTAAGCATACAGATCAAGCCTAAAGGGGGACATAACTCTATGCAAAGGTTTTCGCAGGTTATGCATAATTTTGAGACCGTGATTTATCCACCAATGACATCTGTCAGGCACTCATCTGTCACAGCCCCCACCTGTCGCAGCTTTCAGTTTATCTCAGATACGTCATAATGATCTCACCCAACAACTATCTCCCACACACACACATTACCTCAGATATAACACCGCTACCTCCGGGTCGTCACGATCAACCAATATTTGCGGATCTGGCAGAAATTATTTCCTCGTCTAATCGTGCCCCCCCCCCCCCCTGTAGTACAGCGAGCTTCATCAAACCCATTAGTATAGTGTACACCACCAGACTGAGTCTGAGAGTGTGTGTGTGAGAGAGTTAATATTTGTGACTGGAACTTTCTGTAGGCAGAGCTTGGGGGGGGGGGGGGAGAAAGAGAAGCGATACAGAGATATAGAAAAAAAATGTTTTGAAGAAATCACACTAATATCTTGAAAAGAGGATAGGGGGTGGGGGTTGGGTGGGGTACAAAAAAATCAAATACATGAAATGAGTTTTGTTAGGGGTACGAAAAAAAATCACGATTTCTCCATTTTTGTCTTCATCGATATTTGTAATTTGCTTATTATTTCTGTTTGTGTGTGGGATGGGGGAGGGCATCATCTTCATCTATATTTCATACTACGTTCAGGTATACGTTTAGAAATCATACAAACTCACAAATGATATTTGGGTGGAAATTTCACTCAGCATCGTATATTTGAAATCCATCAATACGAAGAAGTAAAGTCTTGTTAAGTTTCTTTAGTAGTGTAGTTAGTAGGGTCTGTGCTGGCTACTATATTACTATACTAGCTAATTCTAAAGATAGGTAAACATTATTATGTGAATGTGAAATGTTCTTTCGATACTGCCAGCGAAAGCTATCATTTTAATATTTGCAGCTGCAAAGCTTTATTCTGTATGATAGGTTTGCTTGGAGAAGGTAAATGTGTACCCTTCCTGGCAATTTTCATTTAAAGAAAACTTCGTTATTTTTTTTTTTTAAATTTAGTTCATCATTCACCTGTTTCATTTGGTCATTAATCTAATTTTATGTTTGCATGACACCTAGCCATGAATAGTATGTTAATGAATATGTTAATGTCTCTCTCCCCGTCTTTCTCTCTCTCTTCTCTCTCATTTTAATACTTTATCCATTTTTGTTATCATTCCAAGGAATATTTCTCTAACACTAATTCATATTTATGTTTCTCCCCCCTACAGGTCAAGAGAGGTCAAGTTTCCCCCGAAGAGGTCAAGACGAAAACAGCCACCACAATGCACTGGGGTTACGAAGCTGAAAATGGTAAATATGTTAACTAGGAAAATAACACAAATCGCAATTTTTTTTAGTCATTGATAGTGGACTCTTAGAAATATCGATATGTTTTCTGTGTGATATCTCCTCGTCTCTCATACTGATAACATTTTTTTTAATAATGCAGTTATTTTCTATCTTTGTTTTCATACTTCAACAAGTTCAATACCGCATTGTTTCTTTTAGATCGATATATCGATTCATTTAAAACCGTCAAAACCTGAACATCACATTTCTACAGTTTTAATGCAGACCGTTTCACTTGTAAATCAATTCAATCGAGTATCTCGAAAATATTTTTTTTTGGCCTTTAAACACCGGTGTGTGTGTGTGTGTGTAACTCAAGCCACATTATTCATAACTGACCTATACAATGTAGTTAAAACGAAGTCGTGAACTTGTAGAGTGTGAAGGGAGACCATCAACGGATTTTCAATTTTACTAATGCGACTTTGCACACGTCACCAATGATGCGACAGGTTTCAATTGTCTCCCATCGTCTGCAAAACTAGTCTTACAAGTCTCCATTGCCGCGTTCAAACAAACGTTAAAAGAACAAATTTAATTTACCTTTAAGCTGAACGAACTTTTAAAAGTTAGTTTCTTGAAAGTCCATTCGCACTCTGACTCCCCACCCTTCCATTTTTCTCGCTGTCTACGCCCCCACTTTTTTTTTTAAATCTAGATATGACGTCATCACTATTCACCGCAGCAGACGACTGTGATTTAATAATGTTAATTACATACGACCGAAATAATAGATGACCTTAAATCGTTTCTTGTGACCTTCTTGGCGGCTCCTTATGTTAATTAATGTTAAACTAAGCGTTTGACACCAGGTACATGCAACCTGGTCTTGCGATTGTACAGAGGAGCAGACGATAAAATACTATTCATATTTTTGTACAATCAAAACATACATTTATTTAATTATATATTTTGGAAGTGGCTGACAAAGCATTCAGGCGTGCACCCAGCACAAATAATAGCACATACATTAAACCTTCATGACATTCAGACATATTCATATAAGCAACCACAGAAAATATAACAAAGACAAATACATACATAAATACATATAAAGATATATGTACCTATTAATGTCTGAAACGTATAGCATAAATAAATAAACATCTTTCTGTATGATCATTTCTCTTTTTCCGTAACTATACTGTTGCTGACTTTTCTCTAAAAAATTCAATCTGATTTCTGATTCTCTGTGAATTTCACATTGATTTGCGGCTTCATTGTTACAATGTAATTGATAGCAACTTTTGAAAGTGGTTTTTGAATCTCTTCAAACTCCCTAGAGCTTAACTGGCAAAAGAACTTTTAGTCGTTAATTTCCGCTGTTGTTCAGTTACCTGGCCAATAGCTTGATACTCGTAGCACGGGCAGTGTTGTTTGAAAGTAGTGAAATAACGTCAGATGAGACTAAATCACAAGTGATAGTGTGTAATTATGATCGGCTTTTAACCCACTTGTAACATAATTAAGCTAGCTATAAGTTCAACTTGAAAGTCATTTACGGTGGAGAACGTACATTTCCATTGTAAATAGTGAACAATTTTTGTGTTTTAACTAATGGAAATAAATTGGTGTTTGAAATAAGTACAAAGTACGGAATAAACAAAGACTCGGATTTCATGGCGGGCCCACCGGACGGGCTCATTGGGCCACAAATTGTAAAGGGTGGGGGGGGGCGGGCTCCAAAAAGCCGAACTTTATACCTGCTAAACCCACCTTTCGCACAAGGTTCCCCTAATGATCTTAATCCACATATTTACAAGCGTATTTATGACGATAGATTTAAAATCCAAATTTACTTAATGAACTTAGCGTATAAAATGAGACGGACATATTAAAAAAAAAACAAAAAAAAAATAAAAATCCCTGAATTTCATCGTTCCTATGTTTCGTTACTATGACAACTGTTGCACGATTGTGGATATAACCCTAACCTTTAGAAGATAAAACTAATGGATGTGAATTTTTTTTTTCTTTAAATCCTGTCGCCATGGTAACATAAATGTTTACATGAAATTGGAGTTGACTCACAACTCATTGAAAAGAGTGAACCGATATGCCTGTAGTCAGGGCCGGTCTTACGAATTTAGGGGCCCAATTTAACGGATGCTTGCATGGCCCCATCTTCTAGCCTGTGACAAGAGCCATGACTGATAGTGAGATGCTAAATGTAAATTGCGGGGCCCGTACCAGGCGCTGGGCCCAATTTGGAGCTATCGGTCAAGTCGGTCTAAGGCCTGCCCTGTGGTAGTGGTTGTCAACTATGCAGCCACACAGACAACCCCATAGTTCCATTCAATCTTCCCCAACACCAGTCTTAAGGGGACCCCATGGCTTTTGAAATATATTTTATTCAGTTCGTTATTTTTTTGCAACGAGACTGGTCCGTTTTGGGGTGGGGGTTAAAAAATGGGGCCCCGGTTTCCAGATTTTATCAATGACCCTAGATTTTCAGGCTGCAACTCTGGGTAAAGTCTGTTAGCCTACTAGGATTTGAGAATAAATGTGTCAGTCATCCATCCATGTCTCCCGTGGTGCCTTCATGGCCATAGCCCTCGCGGCCTAGGTGAGGACTACAAAGCCGCACATTTCGGTGGTTTATAGAGTCCAAAGAGATACATATCTAATCCTCTCAGAGATTTAAATAAAAATATCTGAATATTTTTTGCTTCACGCAGGTCCTCACACATGGGCTGACACCTACCCCGAGGCCAACGGCCCACGTCAGAGCCCGATAGACATCGATCCTTCGGCAGCCAAGTTTGACGTCATCCTGGCCAACAACCCGTTGGTCATCAACTACCAGACAGAACAGAATCTTTCCGTTGAGAATAACGGACATTCGTACAAGGCGGACATTAAGCAGGACTCAAGTAAGTCAACCACAGCCACATTAAGTACTCAAGTAAGCCAAACACAGCCACGTTAAGTACTTAAGTATGCCAAATACAGCCACATTAAGTACTGAAGTAAGCTAAATACAGCTACATTAAGTACTCAAGTAAGTCAACCACAGCCACATTAAGCTTATACTTGTCACTCCAGTCGATGCAGTTTTAAATGGGTGAGCCAAATACAGCTACATTAAGTACTGAAGTAAGCTAAATACAGCTACATTAAGTACTCAAGTAAGCTACATACAGCCACATTAATTACTCAGGTAAGCTAAATACAACCACAATAAGTACTCAAGTAAGCCCCATACAGCCACATTAAGTACTCAAGTAAGCCAAATACAGCCACATTAAGTACTCAAGTAAGTCATCCACAGCCACATTAAGCTTATACCTGTCATTCCAGTCGATGCAGTTTTAAATGGGTGAGCACCATAAAGCTGGCACTCAACCTTCCCCACCCCCAAGTGCCACATTAAAGATACTCCGATGTTTGTTAAAACAAAAATAATTTTAAAACTCTTTTTTCAGTTTTACGCAGTTGAGAAATTCTTATGAATTGCTCTTCATTAACAAAAAAAAAATTATTGGAAAATAATTCTAATTTTTTTTTTATTAAAATGATTTAAAAAAAATATCTTTTGATAACTCCTAATTCAATATGTCTAAACTTGATAATTGATTTAATAGAAAAACAGAAATCGGATGGAATAAAAATCATAAAATTGAATTTTGAAATGTTTCAAAACATTACGTCATTCATGCGTGTAAAAAAAAAATGTTTATTATAAATTGACTGAGTGAAGTTATGTAATTTTCACTGTCCATTTTTTCATTTTTTAACATTTTGTTAAAATTATAGACAGGAAATGATGTCATTTCTTCGCGTATGACGTCATTCGCAGGACATTTCACATGAACCAATCTCCAGACACCCAGGGTAATATTACATCACTTATCTATACTCGTGAAGCAAATGGCCTATATTTGTGCTGGTGAACACAAGATTCTGTACAAAATTTGGCACACTTGTTGGGTGGAGCTGGGAGGAGTGGTTGGTTGGCAGTTCATGTCGGAACTGATGGGCTTATTACAATACAGCGGACACACACACACACTCACACACACACACACGATACACCAGAACTTATCAGAGGCGTAGCTGGGGGGGGTCGGGGGGTACATATCTCCCCGGGCGCCGAAGTTCAGGGGCGCCAAATGGTATATTTTACATATAATATTATATAGTTTTCGAATGGGGGGCGCTAAAAAGGTATTAAAAAGGTAAATGCCCCGGGCGCAAGTTGCCTTGCCCCCCCCCCCCGCTCGCTACGCCTCTGGAACTTATGCACCCCAAAGAAGTCGACGTCGCTAATGGCTTTCTTTAGTTCCTGCCTCTATTTATTACATTCTCTTTATATGATGATTGTATCTTTATTCTCTATAGCTTTATTCACACCCCCCCCCTTCATTACCAGAATCTCACTTTTAATTACTACTTTTTTGTTTTGTTTCGATGTATGTGTCCAGCGCTCACTGGTGGCCCACTTGGCAGCAGCAAGTACAAGTTGGTTCAGTTTCACTTTCACTGGGGGCGCGACGACAAGTGCGGTAGTGAGCACACGCTGAAAGGGAAAATGTTCCCCGCAGAGGTGAGTCGGTGCGTTTCAGTGCAAGTATGTTTTTTTTTTGGTTTGCGTGGGTCATCATTGTGTAAGACTGTTAGTGATTGGCTGGTTTGTGTGGGCGATTTGTATAAGACTGTCAGTGATTGTTTAAGTTAGTAAAACAAGCCTTAACAAATGACCAGTGAAGCAAGAGTCGAGGTGAATTTAGCTGGGGGTGCGGGGGCGTGGCGGGGGGCGTGGGGGCGTGGCGGGGGGAGTACGTGTTGATGACGCTAATGTATCAAACATTTCTTAATGAATCTGAATGTTTTCTTAATTAAAGCCCCCCCCCCAACCTCCCACCCCCCTACCAAAATTGCATTGGCCAATTAGAACAAATGATTTAATTGACACATTCAACATATTTTATTTACTTTTTTTTTTTACAAAACACAGTTTATGTATGTAAGTAGGCAACATCAATGCAAATGAAAATATTTAAATGAAATATTTCATTCTTCTTCTTTCCAAAAGATTTAGTTTGTACACAATTAGACAACATTCTACATTATATCAATATCGAAGTGGCTACGGATACAGCCAACGCGCATGCGCTCTAGGGCTTAGACGGACTATTTCTTTGTGTGTGCATTAGGGTTAGGGATAGGGTTAGGGATAGGGTTAGGGATAGGGTTAGGGATAGGGTTAGGGATAGAGTTAGGGATAGAGTTAGGGATAGGGATAGGGATAGGGTTAGGGATAGGGATAGGGATAGGGTTAGGGATAGGGATAGGGTTAAGGATAGGGTTAGGGATAGGGATAAGGTTAGGGATAGGAGCAATATCTATAGCTGGACCCCGAAAAAAAAAATTCGGAATCCAGCAATCGCGCATGAAAAATAGTCCGTCTAAGCGCTAGAGCTCATGCGCGTTGGCTGTAACCGTACCCACTGCGTATCAATATTCAGAAATTAAATGCGGCGTTCATTCAGCACTGACCAATAATTTCTTTTATTAAAAAAAATCTGGCCAGCAGCCGTATTGTTAGAGCCAATAGTCCACAAATTTGAGATCGCAGCGACCCTACTGGTGAGTCGATAAACAAATTTTAATAACTGTTGGATCGCGAAACTAAATAATTTGTTATAGTTGGTCGCAGAGCGCAAAAGTTTTAGAACCTCTGGTCCAAACAATTCTAGTGAATATAGGCCGAGTATATTGTATAAACGTTTTCACCTGTTGTACCCAGTGGTTTATTTGTCGATTTTAATATCTCAGTCATTAAAAATTATTTTATAAAAGCGGTTCCCTAACTCTGCTCTGAGGTGTATTAATGGCCCTGACATGCACTTTAAAAAAAAAAAAAAACAAACAATAACACTATTTCATTGAAGGATAGGACTTCGATGCAAAAAAGTGTTCCATGAGAGTTACACTCATGGGAACCTCCTGTTAAGAATGAATAAACAAAAACATGTGTTAACAACATGTACAATCTTGTCATGCTATTTGAGATAAATTTTTGTTTTTTTACCTTTTCCCCCCACCAAACAGCTGCATCTGGTCCACTACAACACAGAGAAGTACAAGTCTTTCAATGAGGCTGTCACTCAACCTGACGGACTGGCTGTTCTGGGAGTGTTCTTGAAGGTAATGGCATCACTCAAACACACAGTTTACGGCACTTCTTACATGCTAGACATCTAGACTGACATTTCAGACATCACTTATAAGTATATAATAGACTGACAGCTTAAGTAGTCATCGATTTCGTTACATTCAATTGATTGATCAGAAAGAAAGGAAGACAGTTTATCACAGTAAAACAATAAATAGCTTTTACTCCATGGCGTTCACAAAAGTGTTATAATTGACCGTTAAAAGTTGGCAGCCTAAAATAGTTGACATTTCTAATAATAACAACAGCGCAATATCTAAACAACATAAACATGTCACATAGTGACGTATGATCTGTCAAAAGTTGACAGATTGAAATGTCACCCGCTACTCAAAGATATTTCCGTATCTTTGTGCGAGTTTTAATCTTTACTGCTGGTTCATTTCTCTATCAGATTTACAAACTCCTCCATGGCGCCTCCATGGTATCTACACCCATCAACGGAGGGGCGAGCAAAAGGCACTGATGAACTTTCCCTTTCAACGTTCACTCTAATTTTCTGATGACTTTGGTGTGCCTTAGATATATGTTGTGAAAAGTGTTAGCAGCTGTGGAAGGAAATCAATTGTTTTACTCCATTTTGTTTAGCAGCATAGGGATGACATTAGTTATCGGAGGTCCCATTAGTTATCGGTGGTCCCATTAGTTATTGGTGGTCCCATTAGTTATCGGTGCTCCCATTAGTTATTGGTGGTCTCATTAGTTATCAGTGGTTCCATTAGTTATCAGCGGTCCAATGAGTTATCAATGGTCCCATTATGTATCAGTGGTCCCATTAGTTATTGGTGATCCCGTAGTGATCAGTGGTGCCATTAGTTATCGGTGGTCCCATTAGTTATTGGTGGTCACATTAGTTATCGGTGGTCACATTAGTTATAGGTTGTCCCATGGGGGTATCAGCCTATTGCTTGCCTGATGTCGGATAAACATGACTTTTCATCGTTACAGTGACTTTAATGGAAGACAGACCATGACAACTAGACCTACTGACCAGATATATATATTTAGTATCGTCCGGTTTCCTCCCACAGGTTGGTACCATTGACCATGAAGGATTCAAAGTACTGTCAGACAGTGCTAACCGAGTGAAATGCAAGTCTTTCAAGAGTGAGACAGGTCTAGATTTGAACCCAAACTGTTTACTACCAGGTTTGTCTTTACATATCACAGTCAACTTGTTGATATGAAATCTCACAGCATGCACCAACCCCTTCTGTAGTGCTCTTTTGTTTCAATCAATGATTCACAAATTAATATCATTCAAGGGCGTCCCTGGTGAAGGGGAGATGTTGAGTTATGGATGATGGATATGAGGGGGGCTCCCTTCAGGGAGGAAAAAAAACAAAACATCATTCATAGTTTTTTTTTATTTTGGTGTTAAGTGGGTTCAACCGTTCAGGGGGTTTCATTTTAACGGGAGGATGCAGAATCCCATTACAGACTAAGTATATTTATATATATATATATAGACATTCTTATATACCTTAATAAAGACATTATAGACTTTAATATAGACCTTATTATAGACCTTATTATAGACCTTGGAGTCTGCACTCACCATACCTTGCCTTGCCCCCCCTCCCCCCCCCCCGAGTGCTCGATTTAAGAAAAAACCAGTGCCGGGGATGAAAAACAATTTCTGCAGAGCCGGGAAGAAATGTCTATGATTTCATCCCCGGCTGGGATATATTAGCTAAAGCAGAGCCGGGGATGGCAGGTCTCAGTGCCGGGGATATCCCCGGCATCCCCGGCGGTAAATCGAGCCCTGCTCCCCCCCCCAACCATCACCACCAAGCCGTGTGTAATAAAAAGGACCAAATAACCCTCTGTCATGCCTCAAACACTGCCCCCCCCCCGTATTGCACCCAATTGCACCCAAGTTTTTAGCTAGAACACCAATAGCAATGAGTTAGTTTTGTAGTTTTTAATTAAACTAATGTAAGACATAATATATCACAGACATGGGCGTCGCTAGGAATTTTTCCAGGGGGGGGGGCAAATAACAACTTTATGACATTTTTTTCAAAATGTAGGGGAGGGGGCAAATGCCCCCCCCTGCCCTCCCCATGAATACGCCCATGATCACAGATACAATTGTGTGAAAAATGCCACAGGGGAAAATATATTTTAAAATTCATTTTTTTAAAATTGCAAGCAGTTAACCTTTTTTTTTAAAACGTTGGGCCTACAGTTTTGGCCAACAATTGTTGCGACTATTTTTTTCTTGCCTTCAAATCTAAAGGAAGAAACTAAAGTTAAAAGTGGATGTACAGAACAGGGAACTTTTATTTATTACAGAAAAAAAAATTTTATGGCAAAAGAAAAGAAACAAATTATATCAGTTAAAAAACATCAACGCAGTGGCTACGGTTACATCAAATGGGAGTACGTATTTTCTTTTCCCAGGTTACATCAATAGATATTGCTCCACACCCTAACTCTAACCCTATCCCTAACCCTATCCCTAACCCTAACCCTATCCCTAACCCTATCCCTAACCCTATCCCTAACTCTATCCCCAACTCTATCCCTAACCCTATCCCTATCCCTAACCCTATCCCTAACCCTATGCCTATCCCTATCCCTAACCCTTTTCCTAATCCTAATATAATTGCTGATACCCGAAAAAAATACGTACTCCCGCTAATCCTAATATATTGGCGCTTGACGTAACCGTAGCCACTTCGAAACATAAATAGTTAAAAGGTGAATCTATAAACTCACATTTATTTATTGCTTTGTCTTGTTTGGCCCCACATTTTACAAACAGAAAATGTCACAAATTATTGGACTTATGAAGGGTCACTGACCACACCTCCATGCTGTGAAAGTGTCCAGTGGATTGTCCTCAAGGATCCAATCAGTGTCTCTCCTGAACAGGTCAGTTGGTCATTTAGTGATACACCAAACAAAAAGAAATAAATTATACATAATTAGAGTAAGGAAATGTACACACATTTAAAAAGTACAACTTTGTGTGTATTAGGTTCAATAGTTGTCCTTAGCTGTTTTAACCATAACTCTAACCTCTTCCTGCTAACCTATGTTTTGGAACCCCTTCGATAACATATTGAAAGTTAAAATTATTTTTTTGTTTATTGCGATTATATCCCATTGTTACATTTGTGACTGTCTTAAAAAAAAAATGTGTCTTTCGTTTTCCAGATTCGAGCTTTAAGGAATCTTTGCTGTGACGAGAATGGCTCCAAGCGCATAACTGAGAACTTCCGTCCTCCGCTCCCACTGGGTCACAGAGAACTTCGTGCATCCTTCCAGTAAAAAGATTCTGCTTACAATTCAAACTGCTGCCATTACATCATTTTATATATATATAGAGAGAGAGAGCTGCCAGAAATTTTGTATTAATTTATATCTCTGCTAGGTTACCTTAATGGTAAATGAATGAATGTTTTGATAGTCAATGTAACTGAATAAGAATATATTTCTTTAATACAGTGGTCCCCAACCTTTTTCTCGCCACGGGCCGGTCAGCGTTTGATAATTTCACAGTGGCCCTCATGGGAGACATTGATTATTTCTTGTCTACGGACAGTCACACAATCATGATAGAAATACACCACAGTAAATAAAAAGGAGATAATAATTTAATGATTTTGGGTGGCCCAGTACCTTTCTATCCATGGATCGATGGCGGTCCGTGGCCCGGGGGTCGGGGGACCACTGCTTTGATACATTATTTGGCAATGTAAGGTCCATATATCAACATGTTAGGAAAAAATATTTTTAACAGAGATAAACACTGTTGCTGTTGTTTGAAAATTTTTTTTTTTAAAAAAAAGATAGAAGTCGTAATAATTAATCTATGCAGATGTCAGTCATTTGTACAATATTTATCTGTGTTCTATTCAAAAATGTGTTTTTATACCCAAAATGCACATTGTGTTACATACAATCAAAATGTTATCATGTTGATTCAAATTTTATTTATGTATTTTTTAAGAATTTATTTGTACATCATAAAAATGTTCATAGGCTGATGTGATAAGTTTTCCTCCATTGAAATGTCTTTCTTTAAAAAAGAAAAAAAACAAAAATGTTTTATATGATTTTGAGTAAACAGAAATATAATTTACTGAAAATTATCAGAAATTTTCACAGTTTAAAACATAGTAAACATGAAGATAGTTCTTTCATGTCATAAAACTATAAAGCTGTAATGTATTTATTTATTATCATGGAAATTAGGCATTTTATTTTGAAAGCAGTACATATTGCCATTTTCTTATTTATTCAAATGTCCCAAAAGCTTGATGAAAACCAATCAAGTTCCAACAAGAAATTGTAAATATAGATTTGTTTGCTGTATGGACTTGATTGGTTTCATAATCCAAAAATATGTTATTCAGGAATTTAATAACACATTTTTTTATAATAATTTTTAAAAAAATGTTTGCATGTGTGTTACCTAATTTGTCTTAACTGTCACATTTCATAGCAAAATGTTTTTTTTAAATGTTAAAATTTCCTAGGTCTTTCATCAAATTTAATTTTGAATATCATGTACTTTGGGTAAAAATAATATATTCTACCAATAAAAATTATATTTTGACTAGCCTGAAAAGAAATTTTACGAAAGGCCTACTTCTAAAGATATACATACTTGTGTGCTTTTTAACATCTTCATAGTTTGTATTATTTTATATAGTTGGCTTTTCTGTATGTTTTAATTTTTTTTTTAAAATCAGCTAAATCATTTTATGTGTCATTTCCAAACTGTAAAGAAAGCATATGTGATAAATTCTTTGATACACAGTTTTTCATTGATGTGTTAAAATATTTTTGTATGAATTGATATCAAATTTTATGACTTGTGTGACATTTTTAGAACTCAACCTCTACTTAAATTTGTATTCCCATATTTGGTAAAGTTGTTTTAAATCAGGTGAAAAGGTTTTGAGTCATAAGAATTCTCTGTGATAATGTTGTGACATATTTTTTTCTAATCTTATTTAGACACACTAAAAACCTAATGAAAAATTAATAGAGTAAATTTTATATTTGAAATTGTAAAGACAAATTTTTGTATTACATAAGTTGGGGGCCCCTTAGCCAGGTCCATAGCGTGCGGTGGGCCAGGGGCCCCGGCCGCCTAGCATTTTGTCTGCCCCCCTTCTGCTCATTTGTTCTACTCAGTTAAATGTATTACCTACCACCCCCACCCCACACGCCATATTCTTGTGGCAACAGGAATATCCAAGGTAAAGTCTTTCATAACAATTTGGAGCCCTAGGCAAAAACAAACTGTCAGGACAGTAATTAGTACAGGAAGAGAGTCTATGTGACAGTTGGTTAGCAGTTTGACTTCCATACTCTTATGTTTCTTAACTAACTGATAATTATAACAAAAATTATTTTAAAAAAATTACATGTTTGTACATTTTGTTTTTAGAGGTTGACTCCAACTGTTTCATTTTAGTAATTATTTACCAGATTTGTATCATCTTTATATCAATACTTTCTTTGTACAATATGTACTGACCTCTTCCTTTTATCTTCTGTGTCAACATTGTTATAGACATTACATCTGTGTAGAATGTTAGAAAATATTTCTTTTCTTTACATTTATTATTTTTTTTTATAAATGTATTTTAAATACCGCTGTTTGTTGTTGGTAAATCTACATTTTCATAACTTAGAATAAACCGGATTTACAAAGTTTCACACAATATGTCTTTAAATTTTATTACTTTAAATTTGTGATGGCTGAATGCTATGTTACTTTGAATTTGTGATGGCCGAATGCTATGTTACTTTGAATTTGTGATGGCTGAACGCTATGTTACTTTTAATTTGTGATGGCTGAATGCTATGTTACTTTAAATTTGTGATGGCTGAATGCTAAGTTACTTTAAATTTGTCATGGCTGAATGCTATGTTACTTTAAATTTGTGATGGCTGAATGGTATGTTACTTTTAATTTGTGATGGCCGAATGCTATGTTACTTTTAATTTGTGATGGCTGTTATTTAGGTAGAGGTGAGATGTTTATATCTGGTACCTTTAATGATCACTGCGGTTGCGGTTGGCAGAGCCATCTTACCAGCAATATGGTACCCCTTACCCCCTTGACCCCAGGGTAACAAGTGCGCTGTCAAAACCTTGTAAATGGTTCGGAAGGGGGTCCTAAGCATGTGCCCGGATGAGAACATGCATTAAGACGGCCCTGACTATTTCACTTTAGTTTGGGAAGGGTACTGTGGGTTGTGCGCTGCACAGGGTGCCGAACAAGGAAGAGCGCAGAACAAGGAAGGTGCGCAGAACATGGAAGGGGCGCAGAACAAGGAAGGGGTGCAGAAAAAGGAAGGGGCGCAGAACAAGGAAGGGGTGCAGAACAAGAAAGGGGAGCAGAACAAGGAAGGGGCGCAGAACAAGGAAGGGGCACAGAACAAGGAAGGGGTGCAGAACAAGAAAAGGGCGCAGAACAAGGAAGGGGCGCAGAACAAGGAAGGGACGCAGAACATGGAAGGGGCGCAGAACAAGGAAGGGGCGCAGAACAAGGAAGGGGCACAGGACAAGAAAGGGGAGCAGAACAAGGAAGGGGAGCAGAACAAGGAAGGGGAGCAGAACAAGGAAGGGGCGCAGAACAAGGAAGGGGAGCAGAACAAGAAAGGGGCACAGAACAAGGAAGGGGCGCAGAACAAGGAAGGGGCACAGAACAAGAAAGGGGAGCAGAACAAGGAAGGGGCGCAGAACAAGGAAGGGGCACAGAACAAGGAAGGGGCGCAGAACAAGGAAGGGGCACAGAACAAGAAAGGGGAGCAGAACAAGGAAGGGGCACAGAACAAGGAAGGGGCGCAGAACAAGGAAGGGGCGCAGAACAAGGAAGGGGCACAGAACAAGGAAGGGGCGCAGAACAAGGAAGGGGAGCAGAACAAGGAAGAAGCGCAGAACAAGGAAGGGGCGCAGAACAAGGAAGGGGCGCTGAAAGAAGCGGCACCGAACAAGGAAGTGTTTTTATTTTTGATATTGAGATGAGGTTGCAATAAATCTAACTCGCACAGAACGTCACTGCGGTTGCGGTTGGCAGAGCCATCTTACCAGCAATATGGTACCCCTTACCCCCTTGACCCCAGGGTAACAAGTGCGCTGTCAAAACCTTGTAAATGGTTCGGAAGGGGGTCCTAAGCATGTGCCCGGATGAGAACATGCATTAAGACGGCCCTGACTATTTCACTTTAGTTTGGGAAGGGTACTGTGGGTTGTGCGCTGCACAGGGTGCCGAACAAGGAAGAGCGCAGAACAAGGAAGGTGCGCAGAACATGGAAGGGGCGCAGAACAAGGAAGGGGTGCAGAAAAAGGAAGGGGCGCAGAACAAGGAAGGGGTGCAGAACAAGAAAGGGGAGCAGAACAAGGAAGGGGCGCAGAACAAGGAAGGGGCACAGAACAAGGAAGGGGTGCAGAACAAGAAAAGGGCGCAGAACAAGGAAGGGGCGCAGAACAAGGAAGGGACGCAGAACATGGAAGGGGCGCAGAACAAGGAAGGGGCGCAGAACAAGGAAGGGGCACAGGACAAGAAAGGGGAGCAGAACAAGGAAGGGGAGCAGAACAAGGAAGGGGAGCAGAACAAGGAAGGGGCGCAGAACAAGGAAGGGGAGCAGAACAAGAAAGGGGCACAGAACAAGGAAGGGGCGCAGAACAAGGAAGGGGCGCAGAACAAGGAAGGGGAGCAGAACAAGGAAGAAGCGCAGAACAAGGAAGGGGCGCAGAACAAGGAAGGGGCGCTGAAAGAAGCGGCACCGAACAAGGAAGTGTTTTTATTTTTGATATTGAGATGAGGTTGCAATAAATCTAACTCGCACAGAACGTCACAAGAGCTTCCTACGGCTCTACATTTGTATTATTTCTTTTTTTTTGTGGTGCCTAGATAGCATCGTCATGGCCGAGACTGCAATGACCATTGCAGACATTTGTTGCGGAAACAGGGACTTGCTGTCACATAAAAAGCTGAGACGAACAGCATCCAGAATCTTTTACACTATCAGTAAGTAAGTTAGTAAGTTGCTGCGAGTACAGCAAGCCAAGTAAAACAATTTTTTGAAAACTGCAACTGTATTATTTGAGAAAAAAAAAACAATTTTGAATTAAAAACTTTTATAAAATGTTTAATAAGTAAATTTTCCTTATGCCCCTAAGGGCTCATCGGGGCCGATGACGTGTAGAATTCATCTGTTTAAGTAACCTCGGCTTATAAAGGGATTGTGTGGTTAGCACAACGCCCAGCCACAATTACTCCCTCAACTTAAAGTCAGCTGGGTGGACTTGGGGCCTTTCAGCAGGAACTAAAACGTATAAAGGGTTTTTCACTAAGGGTCGTACCCTCGATCCCTCGGGTGTACCCCATACGGCTACCCGTCGCCTTTTATTACATGTGAAAATGTAGGCCTATCAATTAACTCACAAGGGCCCCTTCGCCTGATTTTCTTCGTGGGCCTGAAATTAGGCCTCACCAGGGGCATCGAACGTTAATTTTATGGCACAGTGTCAGCATATTTTGTCTGCACAGTGTCGGCCTATTCTGTCTGCACAGTGTCGGCCTATTCTGTCTGCACAGTGTCGGCCTATTCTGTCTGCACATTGTCTGCCTATTCTGTCTGCACAGTGTCAGCCTATTCTGTCTGCACAGTGTCGGCCTATTCTGTCTGCACAGTGTCAGCCTATTCTGTCTGCACAGTGTCGGCCTATTCTGTCTGCACAGTGTCGGCCTATTCTGCAAATATATTCAAGTCACCGTTTCAACATTTAAGACACTGAGAAACATTTTAAATTTATATTGCCGATAGGTTCAATCCCGTCGTAAAAAGATAAAAATAGATAAGATTTGCCGGCTTATTAACATGCATGAATGCTTCGGACAGACGCAGGTCCACTCAGTGTTGATTCAGTTAACTGTAACTGTTACTGAAATGGCTCTAATAACTGAAAAAAGTGATTTCAGTTAACTACTAACTGAAACTGTTATTGAAAAAAACATTTTAACTGTAACTGTAATACTAATAGGAAAAAAATAATAGTAATAATAATACTAACTGAAAAATGCGCTATAAAATAAAATTATAGAAATGCGCTACAATATTACATGTATTCGGGAGCGACCGATAATCGGATCGGTATCGGACCGATATTGGCACTATGGGTTAACTATCGGACCGGCCGTTTTTTGGCTGCCGATACATTTTTTTTTTCACAACAGAGTTGCATAAAAAAAATCAGTAAATAACCCAATTCTATAACCAGATCGGACAAGATTTTTTAAAAAAAAGATAAAAAAAAACCCGTACACAGAAATTGTCACGTCTACATGAATTGCATCAGTAATATGACCTTGAAAGAATAGGATTGGCATTTCTTAATTCTACTGTATGACATTGAATGATACAATTAGTGAACATCTGTGTGTATATTTTTTTTTGGGATGGGAAGTTGGGCGGGGGGGGGTGTTATTACAGTAGTGGAGGGTAAACAAGACTTACGTGTGGGCGAAGTGTTACAAAATATGACAGGGAGAGGGGGGAACAAGGGTTGACATAAGTCATATGATTGGAAACTAATGCACGAGAAAAGCACGTGTTTGGCAAGAGAAACAGACTGACAAAAAATCTAGAGATGCGTACTTTTATGAAAGTGAGCAAAAAATGTTATTAGATAACCCAACACTGTTGTTTTGTAAAAATATTTGGTTCATACACCGGTATTTTTCATATGTTTCGATGCATACGTCTTTACTAGTGATAACTGATATAGTAACTGAAAAAAATTACTAACTGTAATAGTAACTGTAAAAACAATTTAATAATTACTCTAACTGTAATAGTAACTGAAAAATATTTGAAAGGCTAACTGTAACTCTTATTGTAACTGAAAAATGGTAACTGAATTAACACTGGGTCCACTATATGCGTAGAGAAACTGTAAAATATATAAAGGCGTAGACATCGGGACCGAGAGAATGTGGGGAATGTGAACCGCCACCGTACTCTGTTGTAGTAGAAGTGGGGGACCACTGAGTGTCATTGGAAAAAAAAAAGATTTAGACAACAGCATTGATATAATACCAGGGCAATTCAATACATGACATCTGCGTAATGTTGCTTTCTCATTAACATCGCACATATCGAGGAGAGCTTTCTCCCTAAATACATTTTTAAAACAACAACAAAAAAAACTTTCTTTGTCTCCTATAGGTCCATGACATGGACCTGGTGACCGTGAGTGACCTATTGAAAACGTACTTGTTTCTACACTAATAATAACAAAATAACAAGTAACTATATCAGACTCGAAATTTATTTAGGAAGGAACTATAACTACAGTTTTATATTGAAAAGAAAAATTTAAAACATTTACGGTAGCCTCCCTTAATGTCAAAAAAAAAAAGTATGATTTTTCTGCATTGCCCTTTCAAAATTCGATTTATGGAAATGTTTTTAAACGAAACAAAAAAAAATCAGTGACTGAGAAATGGGGCGACTCGTTGTTGCTTTGATTGTGATACCAATAAGTAGGCTGTTTAATACGGGTTCGAATCCCAGAGAATCCATTGACCAACCCTTGCCTGTCGTGGTGTATCCATAGCAATCGCATTGCGTTTAAGACGTAAGTACTGACCATTCAAGTACAAGTATCCAAAGAGCAATTACAGTTTCCCCATACTAAAAAAAAATATTGCACAAATTTTGTTAAATATACCTAACGTTCACTTACGAGTACAAGTATGCCAAAAATATACTCGCGAAGCAGTTTAGATGAAAAAAAAAATTGGTACGGCAAGTACCGAGTACCCCATGTCTCACTCAGTGGGATTTAAACTCGTAACTACCATCATGCCAATCGTTACTACAACCAAAGAGTCACCGAGCAGTCTATAAACTCCTTGTTTTTTTTTAATTGTCAGTATTACCTTCTTATAGACAAATGTGCAATCAGAACAAATGGGGACACATTAGAGACAGCCACTTTCAGTATTAAAAAAAATTAACATACAGGTAAACGACAAATGCATCACCAGTAGACTGGGTAATCACAAATACACACACGAACACTAACACAAGCCCACTCACAAAAACACACACACACACACACACTCAGCCTTGTAGAGAATGCCCTTTAGAGGGGGTGATGGGAGGTTTAAAAAAAAGTCAAACTTCGGTTCTTGCACATAACGCCGCTCGTAATCCAAAAAAAAAAACAGTCGTAAATCCACATGAGAAATATGCACATAATGGGAACTAGAATGATTTGTTCCAAAAAAAAGTTATGCAAGATAATATTATTATTACTTTTTTACAAAAAATTACGTGAAGTGGGTCAAATTGAACCACTGTGAACAACATCTGTCACTGTCACTAACAGAAATAAAGTTGTTTTTGTTTGGCTCATCCTTATCGGTTTTCTTTTTATGTGACGTTAAAACGGAAAGAACCCTGTGACACTTGGTGTTTGTCTTCTTTTTAAGTATTTTGTGAAAAATTGACCAAACATTTTGATACTCATATTTTGATTGCACTGATACACATCAATCGTATTCTATTTATACCACTTGACACACAAAATGTTTACTGTGATGTTACAAATACCAGCTGAACTATGAATAATTGAATATTGATTCTACCTAATCTCATCTTATCTCTACACTGTAACTGATGACGATACACACACGTATCAAGTCATCACAATTCGCTCATCTCATTGGAAGACCAATCAAAACAATGTTAGTAATATCAATGATTCATTTTATTCTTTTCCATAGGTTCTTCCAATGAAAAGTAAAGTTCCCTTAAGCCCCAAAGGGCTCATCGGGGCAGATGAAGTGTAGAATTCATCTGTTTCAGTAACCTCGGCATATAAAGGGAGTGTGTGGTTAGCACAACGCCCAGCCGCCTTCATCTCCGCAACTTAATGTCTGGTACCTATTCATAGCTGGGTGTACTTGGGGACTATCACCAGTATCAGAAAAAATCCCAAAGGTTCTCACTAAGATTCGAACCCGGGACCCTCCGGTCGACAGTCATGCGCTCTACACCCGTCCCATTCTTCCAATGAAAGGGAAACCTAAATATTAAATGCGAACCAATGTGTGTGTTACGATCGCACCTCACCCCTCATGTCAGAGCTACCCCCCCCCCCAATTATGTTCCCCTCATTCCCCACCCCTCCCGATCTGTGGTCAGCGGGGCGCAATCATAGCTACCAGATGCCCGGGAGATGGACGAAGGGGGGGGCGACTTCGCACCTTTGGCCACTGACCAAGATCAAAGCCCAACCGGACTCAGAGAAAACCCCCTGGGCCAGGCTTTGATGTCGTAAACGCCCCCCCCCCATCTCACTCCCTCTATTCCCTTCCCACGACATTCGGGGGGCGAGCAGTCGATCGAGACAGAAGTTTAATTTAGTTTTAGTCAATGTTGCATTAGATTTTATAGTCGTGCAGTCACGAGTAGTTCTGAATAAAGTTCTATTTTTTTAATACTTTACATTAATAAGTTTTGACTTATCTGTGATAGATTGTGAATTTAATTGATTACTTTCCCTGTGCCTGAGAATTAGAGATTACAGCATCAACAAAAAAAAATATGGGTTTTCACAGTGAGTGTTATTATGATGTCTTTTATCCACACACAAACACACACGTTCAAACAAGAAACGATTCGGGTGTAACCCTCCCGTCCCCCCCCCCCAACCTCCTGTTCAAATGACATCAAATACAATGTGGCTGGTAATCAAATGTAAATATTCGTTTTCCTTCAAAGAAAGAAAAAAAAAATTAGAAAAGGTGTGTAGATTTTGTACTCTGTCAAAATAGTTGTGTGAATAGCCTTGCCTCCCTTCATTTTATATGGTGACACACCTGTACCCTGGGTATAATTCATGGTTGTGTGTACAGTGACGTCACTGCATGTGTACACACCTTCAACAGCCTGGGTAGGTGTGTTTACACACTTGTGACCTACATGTTTTTGTCGACGATTTCAAGTCCATCAAGAGTAGACCAATACAGTTGTCCATTACATCGATAGCCATACGCAGAATAATGTCTAGTGTTTGATACTATTGCACTATCATTGCCACTGTCACTGTGAGATATCAATAGAACATTTAGCTAGACTAAATTCGGACACAATTCTGAATGTTCTAATGTGATGGTACTATTGTGAATGTACTAATGTGATGGTACTAAAGTGATGGTATTAAAGTGATAGTACTAAAGTGATGGTACTAATGTGATGGTATTAAGTGATGGTATTAAAGTGATGGTACTAATGTGATGGTACTAATGTGATAGTACTAAAGTGATGGTACTAATGTGATGGTACTAAAGTGATGATACTAAAATGAACGTTTCCAATGGTCAAAGTAACCAAATAAAATAAACGGTGATACGTCAAATTGAATTTCTAGAAAACCAGGAAGAAATTGTGTCTTCAAAAAAAAAAAGAAATACAGTAATGTAATGAGGGTTAGGGTTAAAGAATTTCTTGTTAAATTATCATTCTGATGATGCGTATTCCCGGATACAAGGATTGACATGAAATTTCAGCGTCTTCAATTTCGCTTAAATATTGATGGGGATGTTTCAAACCAAAACATGTTTTCTTGGGTAAGTAAAGTTGTTTAGACTTTAGACATAACAACGTATTATCTGTTTGTTACTATGACCAGTGGGATTATTTCCTGGTCCCACAAGAAGGAACATTATTTTCTGGGCCAACAGGAAGAAACATTATTTCCTGGTCCCACAAGAAGGAACATTATTTTCTGGGCCAACAGGAAGAAACATTATTTCCTGGGCCCACAAGAAGAAACATTATTTCCTGGGCCCACACGAAGAAACATTATTTTCTGGGCCCACAAGAAGAAACATTATTTCCTAGGCCCACAAGAAGAAACATTATTTCCTGGGCCCACACGAAGAAACATTATTTCCTGGGCCCACAAGAAGAAACATTATTTCCTGGGCCCACAAGAAGGAACATTATTTTCTGGGCCCACATGAAGAAACATTATTTTCTGGGCCCACATGAAGAAACATTATTTTCTGGGCCCACAAGAAGAAACATTATTTCCTGGGCCCACAAGAAGAAACATTATTTCCTGGGCCCACAAGAAGAAACATTTTTTCCTGGGCCCACAAAACATTATTTTCTGGGCCCACAAGAAGAAACATTATTTCCTGGGCCCACAAGAAGAAACATTATTTCCTGGGCCCACAAGAAGAAACATTATTTCCTGGGCCCACAAGAAGAAACATTATTTTCTGGGCCCACAAGAAGAAACATTATTTCCTGGGCCCACAAGAAGAAACATTATTTCCTGGGCCCACAAGAAGAAACATTATTTCCTGGGCCCACATGAAGAAACATTATTTCCTGGGCCCACAAGAAGAAACAGTATTTCATTGAGCCCCCCCCCCCGCCTGTTGTTCGTAAAATTGTTGAAGAAAACATAAAAAAACAACAACATTGCGGCAAGAGTTCATCGGGGTCAACCTTTGTGTGTGATAGGACTAGGGCGCCACGAGGTGGGGGTGGGCAAAACCGAGAAATTTTACAGGGCCCCAAGATTGGCGCCGTCGAATTCAAAATTTGTGTAGAAATGTTGCTGTAAAATTGTAATAAAGTGGGTCAGAGAGGAGGGGGGGGGGCTTGCGCTTGTCAGGTGGGCCCCAGAATTACGAAGTCTCGAGTTAGTGTCTCTACTGAATCAGTCACGTGTGTCTATCGTTGGTGACGTGTAGATAGATACAGATGTTGGAATATGTGCATAACTAATCGGCCTGTGCTAAGTATTTACATATAATTAAACCTAGCTTTTAGATAATTAGTATACGACTTAATTACCACTGAAAGATTGAAGATGGATAGAGTAATGTATGGATTGACAGACTAGCTGGTAAAGAGATTTTTTTACTTAGATAAGTTGATTGATAGACTAATTGTTTGACCCGTGTATATATATAGATCAATGGTTATCTTGAAGAGCATATTGATGAGAGATTGAATGACTGATTTATTGCCCGACTAATAGATAGATAAATCAATATATCTATAGATGATATATTGACAGGTAACCAGATATATATTGATGGATATATGATAGATAAAAAGATAGATAGATAGGTATAATATGAGATAAAAAGATAGATAGATAGGTATAATATGTGGATTTTTATATAGGTCTTTTAAATAATTTATTCTGATCATATAGACAGACAGGCACGCCAGAGAAGGGGGGGGCAAAGGGGTCGTTGCCAGGGGGCCCGCATCTGTAAGGGGGCCCGGCCGCCCCGAGTATGTCAATTTTTTCACGACTCATTGTTTATTAAGGGGCCCGCAATGATGTCCTGCCCTGGGGGCCCTTGTTGGCTCTCGGCGCCCCGTGTAGACAGACATACAGTGAGATTAAGATTTTAATTGATTGATTGACTGACTGTTCGTTAGACAGACTTACGATAGTTTTCACAGTCAGTATATCAGACAGACAGACAGACAGACGGGCAATATGTACATTGATTGATGAGATGAGAATGAACAGTTGAAATACGTCAATCTTGTGATATTAAAATAGGTCACCTCATCACAGGTGCAGTAACCGGATAGAGATCAGCACTAAGTCTATCAGTCCCCCACCCCCCACCCATTCCCCTTTCTTCTAAATTCTTCCCAAAAGTCAACAAACCATCTGTAAAGAATGAGTTGATCCAAAAAAAAAAAACCCAGCCCAGTAAATCTCCTATTGAATCCATTTTATCCTCAAGTTGAACGCACCCATAGAACGTCCCCCCCCCACACCCCACCCCCCACACACAATTTTTTTTTTCTATTAATACGTCAGATGTATTGAATTTAACATCCAGCATGTATAATAAGAAAAGAGGGGAAATAACATGTATCACACCCATGTAAAGATAGTGCTTCTGTTCACACGCACTGCTTTAAGACTTTAGTAACGTGATACTGGGTGGATGTATTATAAGGTAGAAATGAACTATATAAATGCCATATTTGTTGTATGTAATACATTAGTTAAATAACATTTTTTGAACTTTAAGTACAGAACACAAACTGTGAAGTTTGACTTCTATGTAATTGTGATTTGATTCTATGTAATTTGTGATAACATTTAAAAATTGTGCATTCATTATATCGATAATCCATTTAATAGCTGAGTATGTTTCAATGTTTTGAAACCTGGTATTTTGTATATGTTTTTTTATTCATGTATAATTTTTTTTTAAAAGCTTATTATCAAAGATTGTAAATAACGTAAACTTCTTAGTAGATATCGCGTTCCAGACAGATTGTATTCTTACCAAAAGCTTACTAAGATGTATCAAAGATTGTAAATTACGTAAACTTTTTAGTAGATATCGCGTTCCAGATTGTATTCTTACCAAATACTACTAATAGATATTATATCATTAAAACAGCAAAAAGGTTATGTACAATTATGTTAATCTGTTTGAGAATGACGTAAGTGTCTAATTGATTAGCCACAATCGGTTGAATTTTTATTTTAATCTATATTAATGGAGGCTTATTTCACGAATTAGATGCACAATAAATTAAACATGATTATCATTATTTTTTTTCTATTTTAAAACATTGATATTCTACGTTTGAAATGAATGTTGTTGAATTAATTATTAAACTTCATAGGCTAAATCGGCCCTACATCTTTCAAAGAAATATTCCAAAATTCAACAATACAATTTTGTTGATGTATTTAGTTTCAATTTACATTTCATTTTATTCTTTTCAGATTAAAAAAAAAAAAAAACTAAATTTGACTGCATCCTGAAATGATTTTCTGAAAGTAAAGATCACTAAGAGAAAATACTCATGATTGAATGACGCAATTGTAACTTTTTTCTGTAACTTCAATTTAAAAAAAAAAATCTCTCTAAACCATCTTTTCCCTCACGATATCAATCTGTTATGAATACCTGTGCGGTTTGTTTCCTGTGTTTAATTTTACCATACCTCACAGCTACATCTGTGGACAAGCGATGGGCAGACGTCACAACAAGCCAAGGCGATAGTAAGTGACACAGTGTAAACGAAATATTGAAGACTAGCTTTGTGAAACTAGACAGACTAATCGGTTCCACGAAAGTGTAATTAAATGGGCGGCTGGCTTTTTCTTCAAACAATCTTATTTCGCTTTCCTGGCACATTTTAGAATTATTTTTGTACCTCATATTTCCTCACACGGGACGAAGTTAAATTCAACTTAGGAAGACTCCAAACAATATTAACTTTGTTCGGCCCAGGGCTACCGCTTCAGGTTTGAGGTGTTGTTAATGTTGAAGTTATGGTATACTCTGAATGCTGATAAATAGCATAGACTTGGAGGCGTATGGTAGCGTGGTGAAGTCTGCTATGTTGACACAAATGTTCACAAACATTCATCAATAAGAGTCTTAAAACTGCATGGCTGATTCATTGGTACATTTATTGAACGAAGACATTAATGTAGTAAATATGTTAAATGATAAAGGCACGTCTTAGAAAGATCAAATAATATCCATGAGTTGCTATGTGAAAGTAAATATATTAACTTCTTCTAGAGTTAATAAAGTGTCTAATATCTTCATAATCTAAACAGCAACTAACTCAATCTACAAAGCTTGTTTCTAAGCAAAACTTCATTGACGTCAACTAGAAAAAGATACGTCACATAGCAATATAAAAATTAATACTCTCCAGAGTTACTTAAAAAGTGTGATTAACACACATGCACTAACCAAATCAATTAATGAATATTTAAATCAACCTTAACTTCTCGACAGACTATAATAACGGTTATAAGCCCCAGTATTTGACAATATTACCATGCCCAGCCCATCATACCCTACCTAATGCTAAAGGCACTTTCTGTTAGTACCCTTCCTGTTTCTGTCACTTTACACACACTTTACACACACACTTTACACACACACTTTAAACTCACTTTACACAAACACTTTACGAGAATGGTCTATTACTTATTACGAATCGGTATCTATGTAGCAGCTCACTCTGCAGTATCTGTCTATGTAACATATTAGTATATCTCACTTTTTAATCATCCCACTCCCTTTTGTGCAGTATCTCACTCTTTAGTACCTCAGTCGGTATTACCCAGGCCCGTAGCGTGCGGGGGGACAGGACCCCCCCGCGTTTTGTCTGGCCCCCTCTGCTTATTTATTCTACTTAGTAAAATGTAATACCTGCCCCCCCCTACTATTGCCTGACCCCATTCTGTAGAATGTCTGGCTCCTGCTGTAGAATTTTCACGCTATGGGGCTGGTATTTTCTCACTTTTTACTATCTCACTGTGTAGTATCTTATCCTGTATAGTCCGTCAATCTGTAGTATCTCACCCATTCTTATGAGGTGACAGCAATAAGTGCATAGAGTTGGTTATTATTTTTTATTTAATAAATCATACTTTAAATTTAATAATAAACCATCGATGTGTTTTAGGGGTGTGTTAGGGGGGAGGGGCGGAGGAGGGTGTGCAAGAGGTTAGGGTTAGTGTTAAGCTCATGCTAGTTCTGTACACAGATTGGATAGTATGCAGATTGCGCAAGCCTCGTTTTGAAACAATGTTTTCATCGCCGCCATTAATGATATTTACACTCATCAGTCCATTCATTTAATAGAAATATGTATATATATATATATATATATATATATATATATATATATATCATATAAATATATATTATAGTTTTTTCATTCATTTTTATATTTATATAAAGCAAATTGAAAGTTTTTTCATTCATATTTTTATATTTATATAAAGCAAATTGAAAGTTTTTTCATTCATATTTTTATATTTATATAAAGCAAATTGAAAGTTTTTTCATTCATATTTCATGTCTTGAAAGAAAACAAAGAGATGTAAATAGGTCTGTGTGTTTTTATGAATGGAAAGCGTCATTGGAAACAAAAGCGAATAACAACAATGGCGCGAGAGGTTTTTAACACAAAACCGAGGACTATTTATATATAGCGCTGCGCTATCTGTATAATATGCAATCTGTGGTTCTGTTCGTGTGTTCTCATGTGTGTGCATGGATTATCAACTTTCGATCTCACCAGACTGCCGTGTCCTGAGCGCGACCTGCCAGTCGACGTGTTCTGTTTTCAAAACAATCTCCCTGGGCTCACTGTGTCCTGACAACCTGATCTGCTGCAGGAACCAGTCAAGCGGGAAAGATGGTAACTATAAATAGATAGCCTGCATCTTCCTATTAACATTAAAATTATTTTAACCGCATCCAATTGTGTTGTTGTTGTTTTCACATCCTGAAATCGATTGCTCAATTTCATCATTTTGATTTTTATTATTATGTTAATAGGCAACACCCCTTTGGATGGGAGCTCCAGCGCAGCCAAAGATAAACCGGAAGCGAACAACTTTCTGTTTCGAGGCATGGAAATTCCCGATTTCTCTAAGGAACTAGAGAACTACTTGACCTATTCTGCTCCAGTTCCTACGACGAAAAGGTCAAATCTTCTAGACTTCTTCCAGATGTATAGAGAAAAGTTGAAGACAAAGTTGGACCAGATTGATTCGAGCTTGAATACTCGGACGAATTGGCCAAACTGTAAGTTACAGCTAGAAACTGCTGTTATGTATTTATGGACTATAGATAGTGAATGTACAGACATATTTGAGAGCCCTACCCAAAATAACCTGGTTGGGCCATTCTCTATTATAAAATTTGAATATGTATTCGGGGGGGAGGGGGGAGGCCTGTTGGGTCGAGGGGGCTCTAAATCAGCTGACTGGTTGGCCTATCCATCATATATCAATAAATCGTCTTCCGTCCTGGGCGGCCGATACCCACGCTACGCCGCTGATATCAATACGTAATTATGAGGCTTAACAATTTAACAGTTCCGTAGACATATTACGTCGTATAATTTAATATAAAAGTACACAATGTAATTAAAAATTTGCTGTTGGACTGTGCTGGTTGCAGCGCTTAGTAATACAGTGGGCGTTTGTTTATTTATTTGTTTTTTTTGTAATTTTATTTGCTTCTGTACACCACACACTTTACAAAAGTTCTCAAATTTGGGCAGAATGTCACGACGTTCCTTCTTGATCATCAGCGCGACAACCTTAGATCATTGGTAAACATTCAAACGGAAGGGATATTTAATACGATGATAGAAAAATGGGATACACATATCAGTGGCGTAGCGAGCTTAACTCGCGCCCGAGGCACAATACATTTTTAGCGCCCCCCCCCCCCATTCGAAAACAATATAATGTTAAATATAAAATGTACCATTAGGCGCCCCTTTGTGAGTAGCGCCCGGGGCATAATGCCCCCTCACTACGCCACTGACACATACATCCATTATTATTAACTGATGATGTGGTGATACATTTTGTTACAGCAATAGCTGATGGCCGAGTGGTGTAGATACTCTACTGTCGAACCCTGAGACCTGGGTTCGATATTCGGTTAAAACCATGGGGATTTTTCAAGGTGAAATTAATTTCAAAGTCGTCCCAAAAGTCCACACATCTTTAAATGGGTACGTGACTTAAGTTAGGGAAGTAAAAAGAAGTAAATGCCGAGGTTATAGAAATAAATGAACTCTACTTTTCATCTGATCGGTGGCCAGTTTGGTGCTTAAGGGAACTTTTCAATAGCTATAGTTTTTATACATTAGGTAAGAGTCGAGAGGTGAGAACTGTGTACGGTCAGCTAGCGTGACTGAATGGGACTAGACGATATAGGTTGTAATGTACTTGAAAGGTCAAGTGGTGAATCTGGAGTGATCTTATGTGAATGTAGGGTGACCGGTGTGACCAGTGGAGATCGCATGTATTGGTTGAAGAAGATAAGCGGTTTTCGAAGCGTGACCAGTCGGGTATAGCGGGAATGGGTTGAACTGGGAGGGGAGTGGGTTTTTTTTTTGGAGGTGACGGAGATGTATTGGAAAGAAGGGGTTAACGACAAATGTTGTTTGTCGAAGAATCGTTGTACGGTCAAAAGAAGTGTGAAGGTGTTACCGGGTTTTGTTGACCTGATTATTGTTATAGTCTTATATTCACTAAAGTAATGATGATAGATGTTTTTTTGAATATGAATAAATTGACTTCTTGTGTTTTATTGGAAGTTATAATGAGTTTTTTTTTTTGCGTGTATTGAAATAATATAGAGCTCTTACCACCATTGACAGTAAGTATATTTATTATACACATTGTTTACATTTCGTTTTAGTCTAGAATCTAACTTACAGTGAGGCTTACACAAAACGTGTCGTAAAAGCACAACTAACAATCAGACACTGTGTTGTTATCTTTTTTTTTTACATCTCTCAGATAAAAGGTGCGGGCTCTCCGTGAACAAAAGGGTCAAACGAGTGGTGGGCGGGGCTCAGGCTGGCAGGTGCGAGTACCCCTGGATGGTCTACATATCCCGCGACCCTGGTAAAGACGACCTGTGCGGAGGGGCGTTGGTCTCGGACAGGCACGTCATCACTGCCGCCCATTGTTTCGAGTGAGTTCATTTCTGTACATGATCCGTTTTTTTTTTTGTTTTTTAAATCTCTTTCCACGAAAAAGAAAAGGCATGTCCTTTCGTTTGTGAAGTGTGGGTCCTACGAAGGCCCGTGCGTGTGAGGTCCCCTCTAATAATAAGATGGACTATCTTAGATTGTTAAACCACTCTTATGGTCCTCTTCTTTCATCCCCACCACCATAGCTGATAGTGATATTGGCTTGGAACTATGGAGGCGCCACGGGACATATAGCGGGGGACTTTGACCACGACCTGAAAAATTCGTCGATCGTCACCGGAGATCGATCCAGGGGACCCACAGGTCAACATTCAATCGGTTTAAACACACGCCCATCCACGAGTGTGTGAACTCCCTGTAAGGATGTGATGAAATCTCTTTAGATCCTGTAAACCACTAATTGGACGGTTTTTATGGAGCCATTCTTTCATCCCCCACCAGTGCCGATAGTGCAATGGCCATGGAGGCACCACGGGAGATATATTGAGAACTTGAACCGAGACCGGACAAATTTTCCTTGGACCTCACGCAGTTCGAACCAGGTACCTTCAGGTCGACAGTCGAGCGTTTTACCGCACGACCATCCGTACCATCCAAGAGTAGAACAATTCACACCTCGATGATTTTTTTAAAATTCTTAAGTAGAACCCATCGGAGTCTGGTGAATAGTACGCACATATCAGGTCAAGAGTTTCATTATCAAATGTCCAGCCCGTTAAACATGTATTGGTCTTGGTTCAAATGGCATGTCCGGTAAAGTGGTAACGTGGTTGGATCTCTGCCCCCCCCCCTGTACGCCACTTGGTGGATCTCTACCCCCTCCCTTGTGCGCCACTTGATGGATCTCTACCCCCTCCCTTGTGCACCACTTGATGGATCTCTACCCCCTCCCTTGTGCGCCACTTGATGGATCTCTACCCCCTCCCCTGTGCGCCACTTGGTGGATCTCTACCCACCTCTCTTGTGCGCCACTTGATGGATCTCTACCCCCTCCCTTGTGCGCCACTTGATGGATCTCTACCCCCTCCCTTGTGCGCCACTTGATGGATCTCTACCCCCTCCCCTGTGCGCCACTTGGTGGATCTCTACCCACCTCTCTTGTGCGCCACTTGATGGATCTCTACCCCCTCCCTTGTACGCCACTGAACATATTTAAATGAACGAATGTCTCCAGCACTAAAAAAACCTCCATAATATTTTTTTTAAAAATAACAATTACTGACATTCTTTACGTGGTTAATGCCAACTAAATGATAAAAATAATTGTGTTTTAATTATAAAAGTAATAACGAGCTGACAAAAAAAATCATGGAACAATCTTCTATTTTAATAGTTTCTTGGAATCAAGATGGCCATCCGTTACAATCGGGGAGTACATCAAGGGAGAGCAGCGAACCAAGTCCAAGTTCGTCACTTCAAACTACACGGTTGTCTTCCATCCCAACTACGACAGTTTTACTTACAGTAGGTTCCCTTTATATGAATTTGCGATTGTGGAAATTATAGTCAAGTTTCATTAACCAATGGCTCTACTTGAAATGATTTATTCAGGGCTGATGCGAGTTGGAAAAAGGGGGTGGGGGCATATATGTGTTTTATGGGAGAAAACCGACGTGATTGATTTACTAAACATATTGAAACTAAAATCCACTATAATTAAATATACAATTATCTCGGGGTATTAAGTAACGTACTCTTGTCCTATTTATAGTCTGTTTTAAATTAACCTAACTGTTGTTTGTAATATTTACATATTTAGTACTTGTAAATACTGACTACAGAAACTCATACAATCTATTGATTCGTATTAAAATATTTATCAAAACAATGATAATAATTCGTACTAATGACAATATTGCATGGACAAATATTTACAATGTGCATATAATAAATTTCTATCTAATTACCAATTTCTGAACGAATTATATGGCGTTGATCTTTGAGCTTCTCCCTACTTGATGACTGTATAAATTATGTTGTAACTATGTAACGTTTTAGAAAGTTTAGAGACATATCTAGAATTGTTTTCAAAATAGTAAATCACGACATATCAAAGACATTACCACAGTAGACATAAATGGCATCTCTCAATTATTTTACCACAATAGACATATCACAACATCTCTCAGACATCACCACGGTAGACATAATTCAAGACATCTCCCAGATATTACCAAAGTAGACATAAACCACCAAAATCTCCCTTGATTTCAAAGGTCACGACATTGCTCTGTTGACATTGTACCAGCCCATAGATCTGGACAAGTTCGAGTGTCTCAATCCAATATGTCTCCCCCGGAGCGACCAGAGGCTATCTTTGGGCGACTCCTGCCAGGTGGCTGGTTGGGGATCAACATCAAAGACAGCTGGTAAGTCCACCATTTTGGTAAGTCCACCATTTTGGTAAGTCCACCCTTCTCTACCTAGGTGTTGCATTCTTATAAAATTGATTTTTTTAAATTATCAAATTTTTCTTTCAATCCTAATCATAATCTGTTGCCTCAATCAACACAGTGCATCATTTTATGTCTGCGACTCTTAAAACACATGCCATTCAAACCCCATCACACTTTATTGAAGTGTTTCAGCTCCAAATCCTCTAGTGTTTCAGCTCCAAATCCTCTACTATTCATCTATTTTTTTAATGAAAATACTATTTTTTATGAGCTAATAAATCTAACATCCATTGCCAAAGTATGACTCTTTATACTGAATAAAGTTTAAAACAGTCATGAAGAAATCCTTTAGTTGTAAGATCTACATTTTTTGGTATGTTTCTCAGAACTACCTGCTGTGTCTACGCCCCAGCTCATGAAGACATCAGTCCAGCTTGTCAACGGGAGTTATTGCCATGACAAGTTTGGGAATCTGTTCAACGCAAAGATACATATCTGTGCCGGGGATCTGACGGGAAATACCGATTCCTGCTTGGTGCGTTATTATATCTTGTGACACGTCTAATTTACTACTGATTCCTGCTTGGTGCGATGCTGTTCCTTATGAAGACTCTGATTAATTAATCATAATTAATGTCTGATTATTTTAAAACAATTCTTGCAGCAGGCTTCGATTGTTTTTGACATGCTCCAAGCTAAAGAAACTATTTAGAAAAAAAAAAAAATCTGAATGAAGTGTATAACCTAGCCTCTTGACATTTGACTGGTAGTGGAGCCGTTCCTGCGCACCTTGGAGCCCTAGACCAAGATGCATTAATGGAGCCTTTAGGTCAATTAACATTTGAGGCTCATAGGCAAAAGGACATTTAGGAGTTCTAGACGAATACAATTTAGTAGCTCTATTCAAAAAGCAGCCAAGGCCGCCACGTGCAAATTTGGTACATTGATCAACACGGGGGACGGTTTAAATGAATGACTAAAAATAAACAACAGCTAGAATGCTAGAAATCACTTAAGAGTGGCACGTGTTAATTGTAAAATGAGAGCGTAATAGACATTAAGATTCGTCCGTAGCAATTTTTTTGTTCATGTTTCTATATAACATCATCGTCTTTAAGACAACAATGTTTCTTTTTTTTTTTTCACTAGGGCGATTCCGGCGGACCGTTCATGTGCCGACATGACGTCGTGACCCCCGGGGACGGGTCAAGTGGTCAGACGCAGCGGTCAGACCTGTACCTGATGGGCGTGATCTCAGCCGGCGGCACTCCGTGTGCACAGAAGGACACTCCAGCCCTGTACACTGACGTCACTAAAGTCTTGGATTGGCTACACGCTGAGATGGCAGACTCAATACCTGTCATGTAACCGGGCGATACGTTGACATAATCTGGACACTGGGCAGCCTAGAGATAAAATGTCCAGCTGTGACACTTCTTTTGTCCATATTTTGCTTGGCTGACAGTGTTTGACTTAACTTTGACTAGCAGCACGATTGAATGATAGTTAACATTTTTTAGTAACACAGATAGTCTATAGTCCCTAACTCCTTGACCATATCAGTGGTCAGTATGGTCCATAGTCCCTAAGTCCTTGACCTTATCAGTGGTCAATATGGTCCATAGTCCCTAACTCCTTTGACCATATCAATAATTTAAAAAAAAAATGAAACCAAAAAATGATACAATATAAATCGATAAGCTACAATAACCTTTCTTGTAAGCCGGAAAATGTATAATTGCCATAGAAATGAGCTCTCCGTCGAAATATTCCCTGCCCTGAAAGGTTTGTCCATTGGACCCCTTAAGTCTGTAGCACATAATTCATTTTTTCTACTATATGTTTTCGTTCATTAATATAGTTTTTCCCAACAATGGCTTGTAAACTTTTTCTTACTGGGTCACCTTATTTGATAATACTTATAAACTTTATTTTTAGATTTTCACTACCTGTATTTCGAAGAGTTTGTATTTATGTCAATTCAATCTGTGTCCTCCCCCCCTCCCAAAGTCCCTTAACATGGACAGGCCCGTAGCGTGCTGGGGGGGGGGTCGGGGGGGGGCGACCCCCCCTTGCGTTTTGTCTGGCTCCCCTCTGCTTATTTGTTCTACTTAGTAAAATGTATTACCTGCTTTACCCCCCCCCCTCCCCTGCTATTGCCTGGCCCCTTCTGTAGAAAGCCTGGCCCCTGCTGTAAAATTTTCACGCTAGGGGGCTGGACATGGACCTCCTGCTATCTTTGATATCAAATGAATCCATCTATCGGTGCTGTTATTACATATGTGATTATTGGGTCACATGTGTGCAAAAAAACGTCATCCATTTATCATATTATGTAATAAGTATAGATATTGTTGGCATCATTATTCTTAAAACTGTTATTCTATTTTAATATTTCAGAACAATGTTTTTGTTCAAAAATATGCTCCATTTATATTTAGCTTTTAATGTCTGATTCAGTGGCGTAGTGAGGGAGGAATCGTGCTCCGGGCGCTACTCACAAAATGGGCGCCAAAAGGTATATTTCACATATAATATTATATGGTTTTCGAATGATGGGGGAGGGGCGCTAAAAAGGTAATGTGCCCCCGGGCGCGAGTTAAGCTTGCTAAGCCACTGGTCTGTTTTACAAATTTATGTCATATTGAAATGGACCTTTTACGCCTGCATCCAATATCATTCATTACATTTGTGATAATTGCATACGTTTTAAGATGTCTGTTCTATTCACATCTGTTATTGTTATTTATAAAATTATTCGTTGTGTAGATAGCCTATGTATATTATTTGTCATCACCTGGTTTATTTGTAATATGTAATTGCTCCATATTTCTCAGTTCATCTTCTTAATAGTCACACAAGCGTTACACACTTCACGGATTAGGTAACGAGTTGCAAGGGCCGTGTGTATGGGTAAACATGGCTATACTCCATGGGGCCCTCACTACTAAAGGGGCCTGGAATACAGCTTTTTAATTAGGCCAGAAACAAGGGAATGAACTCTGGTAACTCTGTCAGGGGACGGATGGTCGTGCGGTAAAGCGCTCGACTGTCGACCTGAAGGTACCTGGTTCGATCTCCGGTGAGGATCAAGAGAATTTTCAGGTCTTGGCTCACGTTCCCTATATATCTCCCGTGGTGCCTCCATGGCCATTGCACTATGGCACACGTTTTAGAAAATATTGTTTTTGCCCAGGATCCCGTGAAACATAATTATGACTCTGCCAGGTCCTATTGTAAATGAATAGCAAAATAATAAATATCACTGCGCAGTGTTCAAATATTGTTGAACGAAAGTTGTGGAATCAAACTAAAACAGCCAGTGAGAAAAAAAAAACCCAATAAAAGCAGTTAAAAAAATATTCATTATTTTATTGCGAAATCTTATGTTGAATTGATGTTAAAAATAAAAGAAAAATAATGAGATTTTCACATTTTTATATGTGGCTGTGAAATATTGTAGATGATGGCAGAAACGACATAGTTGTTTAATTCTATGGAAAAAAAAATAATAATAGTCCAAATAAAACAAAAAAAATATCTACTGTCTGTTTGTTCGTCCTGTTATCATCCTACGCATCGCTGTTTTGGCTGTTTGTGACCTTTGACCTCCTCTCGTCAATGACCTGCCGTTGCCGGGAGGTTGATTAGCGGCGTGCTCAAACACGATTGAGGCGGAAACGTCGTAGGACGTGTCAAGGTGAAAGTCCCCCAGAGAGCGGGACACGTCGTCTGAACGGTCAGCCCCCCTGGGTGAAAACTGGGGCTTGGATGGCGGGGACGAGGCCGCGGAGAAGAGGAAATTGTTCCTGTGGATGTGCCGCGGCAGGGGCGAATCCCCGACGTGTGGGGCGGCGGGAGAAGAGGCAGGGCCCCGCCGTTACTTCGCTTGACCCTGGCGCCAGGCACCAGCGTGGCGTTACCTTGCGGCAGATTCCGATGTTGCGTGGAGAGTGCCGGCATAGCGGAAGTAGACTTGAGCCTGTCACCCAGAGCCAACTTGTTACGAGCCTCCGCCTTTTCCGCCCGGCCGTTTCCCCTCGTGAACACGCCTTGTCTTAAAGGCGTATTATAACGCCCTTTCTGTCTTACGTTGCCCGCGAACGTTTCAACGTCCTCTCTGATCTTTTCATGTTTGCGTCTCATCTGATTGGAGGAGACGAAGTCACGTGGTGATTTCACGACCTGTTCGTGATCCCTTCCGTTTTCCGGTGGTTGTATACCGGGATTGTCCACAGACCGACGATCCCTGTATTTATCCTCAATGTGATGGGAATCAAAACGCGATGCTATAAATTTATTATTTTTGGGGATTAGCTCAATATGCAGGCGCCCGCTCCCATCGGGGTGCCCAGACACTGGAATCAAAAAGTTAAATTTCTTATCACTCAACTGCCCGGTTCGATGTCTCTCGTCCACCACATTCGACGGTTTCTCTTCACCACTCACGCTCAACGGGGGCGTCATAACCACGGGGTTGGTTTCATCTTCGTCGCGGCCCTTTTGACAGCCGCGTCGGTCTGCATGATTGTGGGCCCTTTCTCCAGCTCTCCTGTCTGACGACACGCCGTCGATGCCGGATGACGTCACTTGCTTTTTCATTCTACCGGGTCGGCGTGACCTGTGGCCGTTATCAGAACTGTTCAGTCCTGGCTACGATCGTTGAAATCACGCGGCCAGCGACCTTGACCCCTCCGGCCGGTACCAGGGTCAATGGTTTTACGGAGAGAGGAATTAATTTTACTCGAGTCAATGTTGGAGTCAGTTTGTCTGCCGAATACGTTTCTCTTGTTGTCCTTCCCTGACGCTGAAGTTCCCGCCGTATTTCTCAGGGCAGCCGTTTTTCTCGTAGTCGTGTAAATGTTGTGTTTCAGCGGCAGTATGTCTGGTATACCGGGGCGTCTCGCCCGGGGCTGGGAGACCGACTGCTTCGTCTCCGTCTTACTTTTATCGGCGCCCGTCGCCGATCTCGCCCCTGGCCTCAGCACCGGGATCTTTGATCTTCTCTGCGAGCCGCCGGAAAGGTGAGCAGTCATCGAGGCGATATGTTCGTCCTTCTCCCGAGGGCTCGATGCCGCTATGGAAAGGTTCGCCTTCTTCCCGTTGTCCTCGTCGTCGTCGTCGTCGTCATTGTCTTGACGGTGAGCGGGCCGTTTCCCAGACAGTTGGGATTTGTGCTCGCGTGGATCGTGTTTTTGTTTCTTGTTCGCTTCGCAGACCGCTCTGTTATCGTCCACTGTGTGACAGGGTGAGCGCGACGCTCTTTTATCGCCCGTCCGTCGCTCTGTTTCTCGTGGATCTTTCAGAGCCAGGAGCAGCGCAGAGAGCAGTGTGTTGTAAATGTCGGTCTTCTTCCTGCTGTTGGAACTCGGTTTGGTCATCACCTGTTTGTCTTTCATACCGGTGCCGGCGTTAGGCACGACGGCCTGGGCGCCCGGCTTTCGTTCGGCCTGCGGCTCATGTTCCCTCGCCCTGAAGTGTTTGTCTTTCCTAAAAAGTTCGTTGGTCATTACATGTTCTGGCGTCTTAACACGTTCATTCTCCCCAACATGTCCCCTCACTTTAACTTGTTCATGTTCTTTTATATGTTTTAGCGCCCTGACATGTTCACGCGCCCTTTCATACATGTACGCCCTTTCATGTTCATGCGTCTTTCCACGGTCCTGCTTGTCGTTGGGGATCAACGCTTTGTCTTCATGACTTTCCCCGCGGTCATTCAAGTGATTACAATCGCTTGAAATGTTACCATGGCGACATCTCAAGTTTGCATCGGATACGATTCTGTCCGTTCTTGTTTGCCTGTCCTCCGTGTGGTGTCTCTGCAGGACAGGGAGTCTGCAGTTTTTGCCTCTGCTTCTGCTTCTAGGGGCGTCCCGGGGTCGGCGCCCGACGATTTCATTGTTCGTTGATTCGCGCGTGTCATCGCTGTCCCCTTTCCTCGCCCCTGTCATGTTGAGATTGATTTGAATTTTGATCTCCTTATCTCGTTTGGTGCTCTGCTGAATGCAAACTTTCTTGTTTACCTGCTCCCTGGCAACATGTGGGGCATGAACTGTTGACTGTACCGATTGTTTTACAGCAGAGTTATGCCCCTGTTGAAGCTCGGCTGGACTTTTTTTCTTGAATGGTTTTGTACTCTTGACCTCTTTAGCTATCGACCGAACGGGTTTGACGTTGTCTGTTTGTTTCCCCTTGTCTTTTTCCGCAGCGGCGTTTGGTTTTGATGATGAGTCGTGACTTAGTGTTTGGTGTGCCGCCAGCGACGATTTCAATTGGAGTAGATCATTTTGTTCATTTACATGTTTTGCCTGTGTTTTCTTCGTTGCGTCATCTAGTGTTTTATACCTGGAGGCGTCACTTTCACCCATCTCTGGTCTTGCAGCGGTCTGCTTTTCTGTGAGTTTCATATTTACAGCTACGTCATTACTATGTTTCGAATCTCCCTTCTTTAGCTCTTTCGACGAGTGCTGGTCTGGGGCTTTCAAACCTAGGTCGCTGTTAAGCCTCTGCGTCAGCGTCTTGGTTTTGCCCTGAAGCGTTCTCGCTTCCAGGTCAGACATCGACCTACTATCAGCCTCATTTCTTATCCCTTTTATTTCTGAGCAAATCTCCTGCAGTGCGGGTTTCTGCGCCGCAGCCTCTGTGCGTGAAGATCGTTTCCTTCTCCCGCTCTGGTTTTCTCTCGTCATATCCTCAGCCTTCTCGCACTTCGTTTCGTTAAAGTTGTCACCTGCGGCGTCCGATTTGACGCGATTTATTTCGCAGCCCGCTTCCCTTACTTCACCTTCAAAGGCCTTTAACCTACTTTGCACCGTTTCTGGCGGGATTCTTGCATATCGTAGCGATTCCGTATCAACTACTTCAGTTTCTTTGGTTGTGTGAGTGCCATACATTTTCTGGCGTGATTTTCTCTTTTCATGTTTATGAGTGTCCGTTAAATTCTTTCTTTCTGACACACTATCGGCTGTTTCTACTCTATTTTCTGAATTCTTTTTGTCCTGTTTATCACAGGTTATAGTTTTTCTGTTTATCATTTCTACCTCTACAGTTTGTTTATCTTTCTGGTCTAACGTAGTCCAACAGTCACCTAGCTGATCTGCCAATAATAATGTATCTTCTTTCAAAGTGCTGAAATGTTCAGCAAGATTCCCTTTCTTTACTCTCTGTGATGGATAAAGACCCTTCTGGACATGAAATTCTTCCAATTCGGAATTTTCATTGAGTGTCTTAACTACTATTGTGTTCCCGCCTTTACTGTCGCAGACGACAGGATTACTAATGTCATCTCTGTCTTTGTGCCTGTTCAAAAATCTTTTTTCATTTCTCTCACGGTTAAAGTCGGTGTCGTCGTGTTGACCGGATTGACGTCCAATTTTCTTAGGAGCGGTCTCTTCACACTTAACCAATCCGGCCGTTTCTACTTTCACTTCTGTCGCGTCGTTTCCTGTATGCGCGTTGTTGTATTTTGAGTCATCGCGAATGACATTCAGACTTTTCCCAAGAGATAAGCAGCAGTCCTCTAGGCGCACACCAGACGTGACTACCCGGTCGTTGGGATCAAGCGGGTAATTCTTTGTCTGGAACGAGCTCTTTGAGTAATAGTGCTTCCCAGCTTTAATTAAAGACAGAAGGTCCATCAATTCAATTGCAGCCTGGCTCCCCAGGGTGGGGCACTGTATGTGTTTGTCAGCTTTCTCCAGCTGCCTGGGACGCTCTTCGGTCTCTGTCTGACAGACGTGATCAACCTTCACCAGAGGCTCTCTTTCCGGGAAAATGACCAGAGTGTCCTTGTCGGCTTTACTTCTTGGCGGGTCCATCGCTAGACTGGTCTGGACAGAACGTTGCAGAGTATCGCGTTTCACAGACTCTGCCTCCTGAATTGCTCGACAAGTTGAAATGATGTTCTTCAACTGGAGGGCTTGATCATCAGACACGTCATTCTTCTGAACAAAAAAGTCACTCTTAGAGCAAAAGGTTTGTCTTTTTTTGCTTCGCCTAAACTTTGCTGCTTTCATGGCCGACATTGATTCGGTTTTCGGTGTGTATCTGGTCGCTCCGAGAACGGATGGAGGTCTGTGCTGAGCGGTATCGTCCGTGTGGGAATTGGACAGTCTTTGATCTCTAGCTTCGCGAGTTCCGCGCGATGACGTCTTTTTCTCAGCAGCGCCGCCTTCACTGATGTGTAACTTATCCACATTGTGATCTGGCTCCCCCTTTTTCTTTTCAGCAACTAACTCAACATCCGTCTCAGGGCGACAATGACACGCTCTTAGCCTGCCCCCATCTGTACTGACCTTCATCGTCTTACGCTCTTGAGAGTCTGTTTCAATTAATGAGGATGCCATCCTCTTTGTCGGACAATCTTTATCAAGTCTGGATTGAGCATAGTCAACCTCAATATCTTTGAGGGTAATCTTTGTGGCTTTAAGCACGTCTTCTTTGGTAGCGTCGCGCGACAGAGACGGTTGACAACGAGTTGCATCGTCATGTTCAGATAATGATTTTTCGCTTTCCGTGTCGGCAGGAAGTATCAATATCTTATAAAACACCTCAGAAGAAGACTTAGCCGTGGACTCTTTCGCCCCGTCGTCGTCTTCTTCTTCATGAGAGTTTTCCCCTGTTGGCTCGGCCTTGGTTTGTTTCACATTCTCCTTCACCCTCGGCTCGCCAATTTCGCTAAGACGCAGACCTCTAAACTTCCCCCTCTTTGGCAATATCTCCATGTACGAGATCTGCTCTGCGTTCAGCACGATGGAGGTCCTAGCGCGGTGGTTGTCTCCCTGACACTTTTCTGCGCCACACTTGGTCACATTTTTAACGGGGCTTGTTTCTCTGGGCACCCTACGAGGTTTCGCTTTTAAAATCACTTCGCGGGTAGACTGAGATTTCTCCATGACGTACATGTCCAGGGAGCTCTGGGCGGAGTCTTCGGACCCGTCCGTGCCTCCATCCTCGTTGTGAGAGCAGGTTCCGCCTTTGTGTGTCACACTTTGCTCCCAATTTAAAACCCCCGGCTTTGGGGACCCATTTTGATATTTTCCATGCGAACACTGCACTTCGCTGTTACTTTTGACAACCTTGACTTGTTTTTGTTTGCCTTTGTTAGAGTTATTTTTTCGCTCTTGTGTGTTTATCTTTCGGAGATTAGTTTCGGACAGCGACACGTACCGAGTGCAGCTTTCCGAATACGTCAGCTCTGAGCGAATAATTTGCGGATTCCTGCGACCACCTTTCGAGACGGAAGATCGCCGTAGCTTAGCGCGTGTCGTCGCAGTTTCCGTTCGTAGGTCTTTCGTGACTTTTTCACGTGGAGGGGCAACGCCGGCAAGTTCACGTCCTCCGTCAGAGCCAAGAATAGCTCCCACGTTCTTAATGTAGTTCGGGCAATCAGTCGGGGAGCATTCATTCTCCTGCGATAAGCTGACGGACTGAACCGATTGCCACGGGGATTCCCCCACGACGTTTATTTTCGGGAGAGAATCGGGACTCGCCGAGAGAAATCCACTAACATCAGATTTTACGGTCTCTTCGCATGACTGGTCGCATATCAAGGGGCAGATCTCCTTAAAACATCGCGCGAAAAGATCAATGGCGTCACGCTGGTATCTCTTCCTGGCGATATCTTTATCCTGTACCCGGGTTTTATCCCCCGTCCCCTTGTCGGTCGCTGGGTGTCGGGTCTTGCATATCTCACTCAGACGGGACATTAGTGACTGAACAGTTTTTTCGGCGTGCGCTGACCCGTGCGAGCAGTCCAGCCTGCGACCGGCGAACCTCTGGTTATAAGCCGGACTACCACTTCGGCCGCTACGCCGTCTATTTGTTTTACCTATGTACCCGCTGTACTCGTCCCACCTGTGGTCAATCGTTTGGTTACGGAGACGCCTTTGACGGTCGTGTCTGTTTTTAGGAAACGTCTTCGGCCGGTCTTCGTCGGCGTTGTCCGGTTTGGATTTGTCCAGCCAGGTTGTTACGGAGACGGACTGACCGTTGCCATAGACGCCGCCACTGACGACGTCAGCAGAGCTGATACTCCCCAGAGGCGTCGTCGAGTTGTTCCCCCCATGCCTCGCGCACCTCGAGGTGGACGTACCCTTGTCAAGACATCTATTGCATTTGTCGCGAGCAGACTCTGGGTGATAACGTGGATCCTGCTGATGGTGAGTACGGTGATGGTAATGGGGGTGAGCGCAGTCAGTGTAGTTGTTCATCTTGGCCTGCACGGGATGGCGGAAATATCTATAGCCCGAGCTAGAAGTTATCGGGCAGAAACGTTCTTCGCTCCTCGGATGAAGATTAAACGCCATAGAGCTGGCCATTGCACATGACCCTAAGTTTGGCCGAGTGCTGCGAAGTTTGGACTTAAATGACCTCCACCAATCCTCACCAGTTGACCGATTTTTTAAATGCTCGCGGACATCTTGCTTATCGCCCTTGTCATTTCTGCAGTTATATCCCTTTTCCCCCGTCCCTTCTCCCGTCACCGGCCTAGACCAGGTGCGCGGTGCGTTTAGCGAAGAATCGCTCGAGTATTTTGTCGAAGATGGGGAACGAGAAAAGTACGGGTAACTTCCGCTTCGGTTGGAGTTGTTGTCCGGGTCTGACGTGCGCTCGTCCGATTCTTCCTGCCGGACTGCCTCGCAAGAGGGCTTTCTCGCATTCAGAACGGTTTTGCTTTTTCTTGGCACATTGACGTCATCGTTTGTTGTGGGGAATAAAGAGTCGACATTCGTCAGAAGCCCGCCCTCTTCGTCGGCTTGATCGTCTGCACCACTTTGACTAGACTCGCAAGGTGTCCTGCGATTTATTTCGCTAGACGAGATCATGGACACTCGATTGGCGTCCGAATTCAACAAAGAGACGAGCTCAACCGTCCGGTCGAACGGCACAAAGATGTTCTCCTGACTCCCAGCTATGAGCCACTGCTCGTCTTTCAGATCATCCTCGTGGTAGTTGGCTGACCTGTCGTAAGATTCGTCCGTCATGTCCGTCGTCCTCCTCCTCGTCTTTTTTCGCCTGCACCTGTCCACTGTAGAGCACGTGAAGCGCTCTTTGGTCAGCAGTTGACCTACAGTGACGGAGAAATCCGTGCTCTCTTCGCCGATGTAGAAACCGGGGCTTTTGTGCACCTCCTTCGTGAAGGGCTCGTCTGTTGAATGTCGGCTGCTAGAAGACGGCTCGTCTTCTTCCTCAGAATGCTGAGATAGCTTTATTCCAGGGAAAAGATTGTAAAGACTCACTTCAGAAACGATCCTCTTGCTTTCGCCGCCCTCAAATAACGTCCTGAGCCCTTTTTTCAGTTTGGCCCGACATTTCACGCCCACGTGCTGTTGTTCCACACGGCACGATCGCCGAGGCAGAGACTGGCTCTTCTGCCCTGGACGAATTTGACGCTGATGGCTCCGTAGATAATTCGTTGGCAGGGCCAGACGTCTCGTCGCAATTTCTTCGAGGCCTACGCACCGAGTTTGTGCACGTCTTCCGATCGCTCTGCCCGTCCGCGCTGCTGGCGGATGACGACGCCTGTCCATGCTCGCTCATGTGGTTGTTGCTGTGGCAGAATATCAGTGAGTCCTGATGTGGTTGACAGCTGCGCTCGTTCTTCAAAATATGTGGCTCGTTTCTCGCGATTTTCGTCTGGGCAGAGGACAGAGAAGGGTTATACCTTTTCAGGTCTTTCAATGTGACCTTCATAATTTCCCTCAGCTCGGCCGTGCACTCGAAAATGTTTGCCGCCGTCTGCTGGTTGCCGTTCACGTTACGTTTGCTCGGCAGGCAGTGCCTGTTGAACTCTTCCGAGAGGTGGGCGTGGTTCTTGCACGACTTGTCGACGCAGCACACGTGTCGCGACTCGGCGTGGTGGAGCGTGAACGTTGGCACCGGCTGGGCCGTGAGCCTGGCAGCGGAGCAAGGGCGGAACGTGATCCGGAAGTGCTCGTCAGACTGCTTCTTGTTGCTGTTCTGGTATAGAAGTACGGACATGGCCGAGTCCTCGCTGGACGTCGACGACTGGACCGCGTTCGACGTTTTGCCCAAGGTGATCTTCTCATCTTTCCTGGAGCCGCCTCCGCTCGCGCTGGACGTCGGATGAGGGACATCTCGCTTCCTCTTCCTTGACACGCTCGCGTCTTTCCCCGCCACCTTGACCATGGTGAACGGTTGCGTGCTGCTTGATGATCTGCATAGTGCTTCCGTCTTCTTAGACATAAGTAAAATCTTATTGGATCTCTCGTCCTGGTTCTGCCGTGCGGGTTTCGCCGATCGCGTCTGGTACTTCACCTTGTTCCGCTTCATGACCCTCTCGTCGTTGTGCACGTACGGTGAGTGCCTGAACGACGACATCGCCGCCTCGCTCGCGAGGTCGCAGTTGTGCTGCTGCTGCTGCTTGTGCTGTCGTTTCTCATCGGCTTCCACCCTCCTTGTTGGGTTCATCGTCTTGCTGCGCCGAATCACCGGTTCCACGCAGTCGTCTACGGCGCTCCACGAAGAAGACGACGATGCTGCTATTAGAGAAGTGGTCCTCGCCTTCAACGCACACTGTCTGCTCGGGTCTGAGCACTTCGCAATCCTGCACTCCGGTTTGCTGCACTTCGGAGTCAAGGCGTTGACATCTCCTACGCCTGTCATGTTGTTCTGCTTGAAGGGCGCGGACGTCGCCTTTTGGAGTGAGCCGACCTCTTCGCCCTCCCTCAAGGTCATCTTGGACACGGCCAGGTTTTTGGCCTGGTCGGTCGAGCGTTTTGAGGACACTTTGGGCAACTCACTGGCTGAGCCTAGTGGAAGGAGCGACGCCAGTTTGTGATAGCCTTTGGTTGGCTCAGTCAAAACCAATGCAGGATCAATAGATTTCTCATTCCTCTGATGATTTTCGATACACTGGCGATTTCCGTGGCTCGATTTCACACAAGTTCCTAAAATGAATTTAAAAGTATACAAATATTTGTATAGTAAACATTGTATTAACGGTAAATGGATAGATCGGTAAATAGTACTATACAAAGGTAGATAGATAGAAAGCCTAATTGATCAACTGTATTTTTTATAGCTAGATTATAGAATAAATAGATAATAGACAGACAAAAAGACCGACAGACAAAGAAAAAGATAGATAGATAGATAGATAGACAGATTATTGATTGATAGATATATTATTAATAGACAGACAGGCAGATAGAGATGCAATTGATAGATAGATGTGATTACCCGACAGCTTCTGTTACAATTACAATTCAATCATTACATATTCCTCAGGTTATTACTTAACAGAAAGAGATTATGGATTTCGCCCTAAATGTTTAAAAAATTTGAATTATTCAAACAACAACAGCAAACTTCCATTCACTAAACTAAAACATTTCACATTATTAACCATAATGTTGATACATTGTCAACGTTGGAAAGCCACGAAACAGAGACATAATGCGTGATATTTACATTATTAATGAATAAGTTACATTCATATTTTTAGTGAATAGGTCACATTTATATTAGTGAATTAGCCTTGTTAGAAAAACAAAAGATTACTTAAAATAGATTTGTTTAGACTGCGCATGACTGCGCAACTCGATGCGCACACATCGGGCGTACAAACAAACATTTTTTCTCAATAACTTATATAGAGTTGGATGACATTTGATCGTTGTTTTATTACAGAAATTTGATTTTTCTAGTGAAAGAGGCACATTGCTCCTGTAGGACATGTATATCTGGTAGCTTAACTGTTTGATATTGATGGTATGAAACGATTTTCGTCTCCGAAACAAAATCAACAAGATCGGAACAATGAGTATAACATACCGTAATAGTAACATGGATACATACTAAGAGACGTGTACTCTACTGACATTTAGTCGGAAAAGACACAATACAGTGTAATAAAACACCCATATATATGTAGCAAACATTAACCAATAGTAGGTTTGTTGAAGATTGATTTCTAGCCAAGGCGAAAGTACAAAACATAGTCATACTATTCCATTGGCAATACATTCATCAATGATTCATGCCGATCGATAGCAAGCCGTCCAAGCAGATAGATGCAAATGATTGAAATAAGTCTTTTGAGTCCAGCCTTTGACTGAGTCATCGCGCCAGAGACTAACAGTAATGAGATTTTAAACATGGATTAGTCTGATCAAGGTATGAAGTAACATTTTTGAGCCACTTCATATATGAATAATAATTGATAGTATTGTAGTATTAGTCTAACATTCTAACTAAATGATAGATATGGAAGGGGCTAAAGCTAAGAAAATAATTATCTCAACTTTTGAAATTTTTATTTATTTGTATATTGTGTTATGTTGCAAATATCTGTTTTATTTTTTTTAGTTCACCAAATCCCAAAGCTGTGACAACTGTTTGTGACAGTAAATACTTTCTGATTGAGGTAAAAATCACTATCGAGTCTATTGTATAGCACATATTATTAATTTGATTTTATTATTTTTACATAATTATTTATAGTATTTGTATTTTATATTATATGGCTTAAATGATAATTTTTTTCAGTAATTTACTGAGTAATTTAAAAGTGATGCCTGTTTTAATGCACCCATCTTTAGGTGCCTCAATTTTTTTTATTTAATAGGTCTTCAAAAGTTGAAGTATAGCCACAACTCTCAGTCTTAAAGCGTTGATTGAAATGTGCAAAGCCAGCCAAATGACAGCATTTCACAAGTATAGGATAGACATCCTGCCTGATCATAAAGTTGAATTAGCATTACATTCAGTAAATATTAATTAATTAAAATAAAGCTTTAACAATACAGAAAAAGAATTGTCTCTTATTGTGCACTTGATGAATAAGTTTGATGTGTGCAATTGCTAATGTTTTATTTGTGTAAACATAACTGTAAAACACTGTGTGTCTAATAAATAATACAAATTCAGTCACAACAGTAAAAAAAAAACACTTCACATATTACAGCTATTAATATTTATTAGCAATTATCTTGTTAACATACTATGCACATAATCAATTCTTAACAAATCCATTAAGAAAATCTCAATCTTTGATGGACATAACAGCAAATGAATGGAATTCTTGGACTTTTGAAACTTTCTTTAAAATTCATACCAGGAAGACAAAATGATGACTTATCTAGAAAGAGAAAAAAAAGTTGTTTAAAAAAAAATCAATGTAAAAAAAAAAAACGAACACGGGCTCATTTCATCAGTTTCAGTCTTGTTATTACAATGCCCTGATGGCTTTGCTTCCACAAAATGTCAGATGCTTACATAAAGCTGGGTGAACTTTGCTCCAGTGGCGCAACTAGGGGCGGCATTGGGGGCATTGCCCCCTCGAAATAAAAAAAACTAAAAGATTAGACCAAAATTTGTTTAAAATAAAATATATAAAAAATGTGATTTTTTAATACAAGAGATTCCCCCCCCCCTGAAAGTTTGGTCTAGTTGCGCCTCTGCTTTGCTCTACACTGTACTAACACCTGCCCAACTCCTAAACAGAACGAACATGCTGGATTTTATCTTTAATTTTAACAATAAAAATGTGTTAACATTATAATTAATTGAATAACTTTATATTTCATTTGTTTTAAAATAAATCACACTAATTTGTGACTAATCATTGGTCATCAAATTTTATGGTTTTTACTGGTGCTTTAGATTACAAAGAATATTCGAAAAATATTCAACACTATTTTAATAAATATTTTTATGCATAATTAGTTAAATTTCTGTGTACTGGTACATAATTAATGACAAACACAAGTGAGATCCCTTCTAGTTCCAACACACTGAGCAAATCCCTATGACATGTCAACTAAATCAGCTTTATACAATCTTGAAGTTCCCTTAAGCCCCTAAGGGCTCATTGGGGCAGATGAAGTGTTTCAGTAACCTTGGCATATAAAGGGATTGTGTGGTTAGCACAATGCCCAGCCGCCTTTACTCCCCCAACTTAAAGTCAGGTACCAATATAAAGCTAGGTGGACTTGGGGACTTTCACCTGAAAATCCAAAGGGTCTCAGTGAGATTCGAACCCAGGACCCTCTGGTCAACAGTCAAGCATTCTACACCACTCGACCACCCATCCCCATTTATACAATCTTGACTTACTTGAACTTCTTGCGAAGCAAGGACCTCTGCAACCACTCTCTAGAGCACTCTGTTTTGGGGGAGCCTTTTTCAATTCCCTCCATGTCTGTTTGCAGCTTTTCATCTCCTGCTCGCAAGACCTTCTCCAAGTGGTCTTTGGGCGGTCGATTTTTCTCTGGCCTTGGGGGTTCCACTGCAGGCTTCCTTATACACTCTGCATGTTCAGATTTTGCACACTTCAGTCAAGGCATTAGTTTGTGTTCATAAGATGCCTAAGTAAAATAGAAAAAAAATTGTTCATTGATCAAATAAAGAGTATTTGTACCAATTTTATTTTTTCTTAATGCATTGTAAAAATAATTATCTTTTTTCTCCATGTAGCAAAAAAAAGCTTTTCTCAGCAATAAAATTATCATTTATTTATAATAATAAATACATTTTTCTAACAAAAAAGTTTAACTATTGATAAAAAAAATAATTTTCACAGCTTTTATTATTTATGCTTAGGTTTAAGTTAAGCCTTGCTTTAACACTTAGACTTAGTGCTCAGCCTTATGGTCCTTATTACTATTTACTAAATGACCTTATAAGTTATGATGACTGCATTATTAAATGTTGCAACAACAATTTAGCTAATTTAAACTACTATATCATAGCTTTTTTTATAAATATCATGACATTTAAGTTATAACCACATGAAACGACGTTCACGTTCTTAGCCTTGGCCGAAAATACAGCCCTATACTGAGTCATAGTGTCATGGCGAACATGACGGATAAATAATTAAGCTAATTTAACTTGTATTAATGTCAGAACTTATCACTGTGGCATGTCACTTTAAAAAAAACTATTATAATTATATTTTTGTTTGAATAATGGGCCATTTCGTGAACATTTCTTTTTTACAATCACACAGCAGAACGTTGCGTACACATTACAAACAAACTTGCCATGACCATGTTATGTTACACCATGCATTTATTTTGATATTTAGGAATTTTCAAGACAATTTTAGAAAACTATACATTAATTTAGTTATTGTGTTTCTAGTTATAGAAAATAAAACGTATTCTTACCTAAAAAAGAGACCAGTTTATGAAATAAACTGTTTGCCAAAATGTTGCCACTCTCCTCTATACAATCACTATTGCTAGAAAACTCTTGTACGCCGGAAGTGACTCCCATGTGATTCTCGTCAAAATCACATGCCGGAAATGAGATTAAATGATATACAGCGCCATCTATTCTAACAAGGCTAATACGTTAAATTAATATTATTAGTAATTATATTACATTTATATTATTAGTGTATACGCTAAATTTATATTACAAGTGAATACGTTACATTTTATTGCCATAATATTTCTTTTTATCGAAGATATATCTTAAAAATAGCTTGATGTCATTTCGTAAACAATATCTAGGTCAATGTGCCAAACAAATAAAAGGACGAATACAAGGAAGGTCGTACAAGCCAGGTCATTCATGACGTACCTGTCTGTTGATATCTCATAGCATAGGAATTAATATGAATGAATGCTGGTATGTCGCCTCCCATTGTTAGCTAGAGCACTTGTTTGGCTGTATAGTTTTGTCCTTCTAATTGAAAACCTTACCACATAATTCCTTCACATGCCGCGGTTTACAGAAAAAAAGATGAACTATACAGATTAATTATCTGCCCCAATGGCCCTACATGCATAAATTTAATTTTTTTTTTCGTACTTAATAGATTATGTTTGTGATTTAAAAACACAACGATACACTAACTGGCTATTCGATAAACATTGGTTCTTTAAATACAGGCGCAGTTAAACGAAAAAAAATGAGAATTTTTACAAACCGTACGGGGAGTCTTACGTGAGATTCAGAAATCCAAATGAAGAGAGTAAGTGGAAAAAAAGACAGAATCAGGAAATTGTGGTGTAGGGGGGAACGAGAGTATCAGCACTAAGAGATGGACAATGACCAGCTATATTATATCTTATATGCTGTTAGTGTTGATACATTCATGAACACATAACTGAATCATTGCTTCTTACGTTCTGTTCTCTATCTATAGTTTACGCATGTGTAATTCTTATGTGTTAATACATCTCTAAATTGAATTATTTTTTTTTTTTAAATTGCGGTAAGGTATTCATTTAATGTATTCTTTCTTATTTTAATCTCAGTATTAATATTACGTTTATCGGTTTGCAAGAATGTTCAATTATTATCCCGAATCACCAGTGATCATATTCTTACTTTCTTTACTCTGCTCTCTGGACTTTAACATCTTGCACCCGCAGTCGTCCGTCTGCGCATGCGTCACGTCGTTGGGCAGCGGACTCTTTGACGCGGTCGCGTCCACAGACTTTTGCGCCGGGCTGGCCAAGCAGGACGTGTCGAGCTTCGTGCAGGTTATATTGACCCGGAAGCTGTCATCTTTCGGGAGGATAATCTTCCAGACGCACCCATCGTCTGGCTTCAAGGAACCACCACCGCTTTTATAGCCCGTGGCCCCCCGGTCCATGAACGCATTGGACGTCTGAACGGCGATGGGCATGGTGCTCCCTCGTCGCACCCTGGGAGGGCTTGGAGGGCTCTTCTGACTGACCGTCAAGGAATCGACGGAAGATCCCGTCGTGGCTGAAGGGTAGCCCTCCTTGGCCAGCTGAGAGCTCCTGGGTTCGAATTCGCTCTCCGGCTGGCTGTCGTCAAAGTTGAAGCACTTTTTGGCGCTGCGCGGGCACATCTGGCACTGGGGCATCAGGTTTTTGTAGCTCCCCGCGATCTTCTGGCAGATTTTGTCGCAGGTCCGTCTCTTCTCCTTCGCGTCCCTCCCCTGCGCCGATCCGCTCGTCTGCAGGGAGGCTGATGGCCCCTCTCCGGCAGTACCTGTCACCGTAGCCTTGTCCGGACCCGCTAAAAGAAAGTTGAAATAATAATAATGAAAACTATGGTGTGCTAATAATCTGATTAGGATTAAGCTGCGGTTATCAAAGATTAACACTTCACAATTTCACTATTGAAAACTTCTGTTTTCGCACTTAGTCACTATCTATCTATCTATCTATCTATCTATCTATCTATCTATCTATCTATCTATCTATCTATCTATCTATCTATCTATCTATCTATCTATCTATCTATCTATCTATCTATCTATCTATCTATCTATCTATCTATCTATCTATCTATCTATCTATCTATCTATCTATCTATCTATCTATCTATCTATCTATCTATCTATCTATCTATCTATCTATCTATCTATCTATCTATCTATCTATCTAATCTATCTATCTATCTATCTAATCTATCTATCTATCTATCTATCTATCTATCTATCTATCTATCTAACCTAACCTAACCTAACCTAACCTAACCTAACCTAATCTATCTATCTATCTATCTATCTATCTATCTATCTATCTATCTATCTATCTATCTATCTATCTATCTATCTATCTATCTATCTATCTATCTATCTATCTATCTATCTATCTAACTAACCTAACCTAACCTAATCTAATCTAATCTAATCTAATCTATCTATCTATCTATCTAACTATCTATCTAATCTAATCTAATCTATTTATCTATCTATCTAACTATCCATCTAATCTAATCTATTCTAATCTATCTATCTATCTATCTATCAATCTATCTATCTATCTATCAATCATCTATCTATCTATCTATCTATCTATCTATCTATCTATCTATCTATCTATCTATCTATCTTAATTGGGACAGCCGCTTATTTGGGACAAATCTCAAAGAAACCAAACCATGAAGCCAATAGTAAATTTGTATGTTTAATTGGGACAGCCACTTAATTGGGACAAAAAGCCTCGGTCCCGATGTGTCCCAATTAAGCGGAATCGACTGTATATCATATATAATAATATTCATTTGGGCTCTGCGTTAACGAAAGTTAAGAATTAATAAAACAGTATTCCAGTTTAAAATACAATTATGAAACTAAAAATAACCTAGCCTACCATTCAACCCAAAGGGGATATAACTCTATGCAAAGGTAACAGCTAGTATTTGTTTAATTTTCGTGACGCCAGAGTAAAATAGTACACAAAAAAAAAAGGAGGGAAATAAAATCGCCATTAAGTTTGTATTTGATTCCACCCTTAAACTTTGCAGAATAACAATCTTTTACGTTTGCAACATATATTTTAAAAAGTTTTAATTAGGTACATACCGATTTTTTTATTTAATTAACTATTATTAAATTTTTTTGCTACCCAGTAGTATGCCGTTATTTACACTTTGAGAACCGGTAAGAAAATAAACCATCAAACGAATTGAGTTTCACTATGAGCTGTGGACTAGTGTATTAAACATAATCAGGGCCGCCGCTAGCTATCGTGGCGCCCTCCTATAAATCTCAAAAGTACATTGGCGCACACTTCCTAATCGGCGCCCCGTGTGGCGACACATCATGAAGTACACTTACTTAGGCCCTTAGCGTGCGGGGGGGGGGAACAGGGGGACCGCCCCGCCCTGCGTTTTGTCTGGCCCCCTCTGCTTGTTTACTCTACTTAGTAACATTTATTTTCTGCATGCTATTGGCCTGGCCCCTGCTGTAGAATTTTCACGCTACGGTGGCTGCCGTTACTACGCAACTGGTTTTAACGTATGAACGTACTATAACACAAGTCGGTGAGACATACTTTTAATACGTAAGTCGTAAACCCGACACAGCGTAACGGTAGTAACAAACATATAACACTTCAATATTAACTAATGTTTAAGTGACATAAGACATACGACGCACGACTGCATAGCAAATAGTTTGTCTCTGTCCAGTCTAAACTTTGTTTTTTATACAAAAGGGAATCAACTCACTACAAACTTTGTTCAGGCAAAACAAAAGGGAATCAACTCACTACAAACTTTGTTCAGGCAAATCGCAGGCGCCGTCTTTCTTGCTGTGTCCAACGTTTGAGAACTTCTGCACGTCTTGCCGACGCACGACAATGAGTTGTCGCCAGGCCCGTTGGCGCACTGTTGAGGTTGGCACTCCGAGACATTTTGGAAGCGGAGGAAAAGTCTTTACAAGTGAAAGAGACACGCGCATAAAGTTAGAGTTACAGATATAGAATGCTCACAGCAGGACTTGTGTAATCACTTAATCACAATGAAAATTTGCCATTTGTCTTTCGATTCGATAATCCCCCTTAATCAACGGATTCAAATGTTTAAGTGTTTAAAACTTTTGTACGATCGACTTTGATACCCATTAGAAATGTGGTTTTATAATTGTATCTTTGTTTACGCCTTTCTTGTGAGCCTAGCATCCTCACCTCACCCCTAACCACGGTAGAGCAGTTTTAGGGCCCCATACACCCAAAACTGTGGGACGGATGACCGAGTGGTGTAGATAGTCGACTGTTGACCTGAGAGTCCTGGGTTCGATCCTCGGTGAGAGCCATCGGAATTTTTCCTGGTGAAATTTGTTTCAAAGTCGTCCCACAAGTCCACCACACAGCTTTAAATGGGTACCTGACTTTAAGTTGGGGAAGTAAATGCGGCTGGGCGTTGTGCTAACCACCACAATCCCTTCATATGCCGAGGTTATAGAAACAGATGAATTCTACACTTCATCTGCAACGATGGCCCTTTATGGCTAAGGGAACTTTTACTTTTACTTAACACCCAAAACTCAGAAGAACAGAATATAAAAGGTGAATGGTCGTGGGCCCCCCCCCCGAGTAAGTGCCAAATGGTTAAGACGGCTCTGCTAAGTCCTAAACAAGATGACTATATTGAAGAAGATGACCATCGTGACGTGATATATTAATATCGCCACTCCCCCCCCCCCGTTGTCTGGTTAAGTGACCACGCACTTTTATTTCACATTTACTTAAACTCCGGATGTATATACAGAAAAACAACACAGCATCTCATTTTCTAATGTTTATATATCATTGAAGTGACAAGGTGCTACAAAGTGCTACTAAGTGCTACTAAGTGCTACTAAGTGCTACAAAGTGCTACAAAGTGCTACAAAGTGATAACTTCCTATCAGTCGAATGATTATGTGTTACCTGAATCAGGGGCGGATCTAGACAACTTTAACGGGGGGGGGGGGGAGGCAGGGGCAAAACTTTGACTTCTCGCGTGGGGGGGGGGCAAAACTGTTTCATTGTTGAAAATTGGTCTTAGAACAAAAAATAATTCGATAATTTAATGATGTCTTACCTAAACTTGACTCTCCCCCCCTCCACCCCCCTAAATCCGCCCCTGACCTGAATATTTTGAAGAGGAAAAAAAAAGAAAACTTACGACAGGAAAACTGTGAAGATCAGAGTGGACAGCGTCACGCCCAGAATGATTCCATTGTAAGGAGACGACTCGATCCACTCGTAGAAGTTCATCTCGACCTCATCACAATCCTCTGTACGATCAAACACAACAATAAAAAAAAAGTTTTATACTACGCCCCCTGGGGCCTCACCCGACCTACGGGCGCCCCAACCACAGTTTTACCCACCACTAAAACCGTTTCCTTATCGTGACCTCCACACACACCCCCCACCCCCGTTTTGAGGTAAACCGACAGATTTAAGCATAGGATAAAGTGTCATTAATTTTTGTACAAATAATTCTCCACCTTCATGATGCAGATGAAAAAAAAGGAAACAAATACTAAGAATCATCTCTTTAACATATACAGAACTGGAGAGATGTAGCTAATTCTACAGAGATTAGCGATCCTTTGATTACATGAAATGAACTTAGTTGGTCGCTGACTCACCCCCTATTGGAAACCACAAATCTACTTTATAGTTCAAGTGTCGATTTATATAGACCCCCCCCCTTTGCAGGATTTAGGATTGGATGTCAGTTAGGAGATTGATCAATAATTATAACGTATTTGTGTAATTATTATTTCAGATGGTAAAATTTAAACCACGATAATTCATAGTTTTGCGTGGACTTTACTTAATGTTTACTATTTATTATTATAAGATAATGTCATTGGCTTCACCCGCTAACTGTTTAATATGTATAGTTATGAGATAATATCATTGGTTTTACTTGCTAACTGTTTACTATTTATTATTATGAAACAATGTCATTGGCTTAACTTATTCTAAAATTTAGGATTGAATGTGTTTAAAAAAAATGATTATTTGCGTCATTTTTTTTACCATACATTTATTGGATAATTTCTCTAGTGCCGTAGCGAGCCTCGCGTCCGGGGCACTTTTTAATATCTTTTTTAGAACCTCCCCCCCCCCCCGATTCGAAAACCATATAATATAATATGTAAAATATACCATTTGGCGCCCCTTTGTGACTAGCGCCCGGGGCATGATGCCCCCCCTTCCCCACCCCTCGCTACGCCTCTGAATTTCCCTGCTTATACCACTATGTTTTAAAACTTAAACTGCAGATTAACGTTGTGCGCATCCCAATTAGCGGCTAGCTGAATGTGTTGTGTTCAATTTCTTATCAGCCTATGTCTGAGTGTATGAGTTTTATTTTTTTTTATTTTGGTGCAAATTGGTGCTTGCGATAATTGGTACTATCTTCTTATGATGTGAGACTATTGACAAAAGTATTTGTATTTATACTTATTATTACCAGAAGAATAAATCAATGAACTGCTCATTTTATAATTAATTGTGCCAAAAGTTTCAGCGCTTATAAAAGTGATTGTAAGAATGGATATATATTTATATAAGGGATGTTTAAAAGATTTATCTTTATTATAGCGATACCTTCATCGTCTGCTGCATCAAGAAAGAAGGCGAGGCAAGGAACCATTCTTCCTCACCCATATCCGCACTTCCGGTATTCGTTTGAGCAGGGCGTTCAGCATCGGCTCTGAACAGCACAAATCAATCCCTTACCATTTGTAAAAATAATTTTCATTGATGGCTATAGCTATGCTATAATCTATCTAAAACGTAATCTAGTTATTCCGTACTTTAATAACATTTATGTGCGAGATTTCATTACATACTTTGACAATGATGAGTATATTTTATATAAATTTATTTCGATCGTCTTTCTTTAAATATGGTTTGTTTAAAAGTCAATTTACTTTAATGATTTATGTTTAAATCGCTTTTTCCGTTAATGAAAGCATCGGCATATCCACGGGATAAAACTGCACCCTTCAGCTAAAAATACAGACAGTGAAACTGACATACGCCCTCACCCCCTTCATCTTTTACACGATAGCTCATATGTCTTAAATACCGGTCTATAATTGCATAGTTTCATAAAAATAAAAAAAAAATAACACATGTCTTTGTCTTTGTTTTTGCAAAACAAAAAGAAAAATTTAATGAGGTACTAATATTACCAACTCACATTTAATCTTTTCATTAAATCGGATTGATTGATTTCAGTAGAATGACATCTAGTTCAGTCAATGTAGACATACCAGGGACTTTATTTCAAGGAATGCCGCGGACGAATACGGGGTCTTACCCTGTAACAACAACTATGCCTACTCGGACACCTGATAAATTTTTTGAGTCATTTTAGCCAGGGACCCAGAAAAGATTGACCATTCTGGTGAGTAGTTTGCTTTCCGCCAAGGTCAATACGCCAGTTGCCGGTGGAATTCATAGTATAAAAAGTAAACATCCCATTTGTAAACAAACACACTTTGAGTAACAAGATTTTATTTTCAGTTTATGACATATTTACTTTTAAATTTTTAGTGGACAATTGTCAAAAAAAAGTCACGGTATAGGGTCACCCATAGAATTATTTATTAACATATTTTGCAAGTGGACAGTTAACAATTTAAGCGACACTTGTTAACTAAGTTCTGAGATTCCAATCATTAAGACCAGTCGCCAAAACTTTCTTTACTCATTTAGCATGTGTATCCAACGGTCACTACACCAGACATGGGTCAACTAACGCTCACGAGTAAGCTCTCGCATTTCATGCCATCTGATCCGGCTTATATTGTCTGGTCATTTCATAGAAAAAATTCATACATATGCTTATGCATGATCCTGCACTTCTGTCAAATGTGGCACGCTGTTTAAAATGTTCGCCCCTCCCCCCTCGTACTACAACGATTAGATTATTCCCTGAGACCACAACAATCAATACTCAATACAACAATCAGTTAAAAAATACAGCAATCAGTTAAAAAATACAGCAGTTAGTTAACAAATACAGCAGTCAGTTAACAAATACAACAATCAGTTAATAAATACAGCAATCAGTTAACAAATACAACAATCAGTTAACAAATTAAACAATCAGTTAACAAATACAACAATCAGTTTACAAATACAACAATCAGTTAACAAATACAGCAGTCAGTTACCAAATACAGCAGTCAGTTAACAAATACAACAATCAGTTAATAAATACAGCAATCAGTTAACAAATACAACAATCAGTTGACAAATACAACAATCAGTTGACAAATACAACAATCAGTTAACAAATACAGCAGTCAGTTAACAAATACAGCAGTTTAAAATACAACAATCAGTTAACAAATACAACAATCAGTTAACAAATACAGCAGTCAGTTAATAAATACAACAATCAGTTTACAAATTAAACAATCAGTTAACAAATATAACAATCAGTTTACAAATTCAACAATCAGTTAACAAATACAGCAGTCAGTTAACAAATACAGCAGTCAGTCAACAAATACAACAGTCAGTTAACAAATACAACAGTCAGTTAACAAATACAGCAGTTAGTTAACAAATATAGCAGTCAGTTAACAAATACAACAGTCAGTCAACAAATACAACAGCCAGTTAACAAAAACAGCAGTCAGTTAACAAATACAATAGTCAGTTAACAAAAACAGCAGTCAGTTAACAAATACAATAGTCAGTTAACAAATACAACAGTCAGTTAACAAATACAGCAGTCAGTTAACAAATACAACAATCAGTTAACAAAAACAGCAGTCAGTTAACAAATAAAATAGTCAGTTAACAAAAACAGCAGTCAGTTAACAAATACAATAGTCAGTTAACAAATACAACAGTCAGTTAACAAAAACAGCAGTCAGTTAACAAATACAATAGTCAGTTAACAAATACAACAGTCAGTTAACAAATACAGCAGTCAGTTAACAAATACAACAGTCAGTTAACAAAAACAGCAGTCAGTTAACAAATACAAAAAAAGCATATCCACGATAAAGAGATGTAATATACATATTTTATTGTTTTACATAGGAATATATTTAATATATACTTAGTATACAAAAAAAAAAAATTGGTGCTGAGCTTAAAATGTATAAACAATATGAGAACATGGAATGTACAGTCCCACAAGTAGAGAGATATACACTAGTACTGTCTAGTACCAACCTATACCTGTATATGAGTCCCCTAAGTAGAATTACCTCCCGTGGGGGGGGGGGTTTATTGATGCACCAAATATTAGATGGATCGATACTGAACGGGGATTCATTGTTAGTGGAGGGGAGCTCTAAGCCCACTGTGTCAATCCAGGGGCGCTGCACATGGAGGGTGGGGGGGGGCGGGAGGGCAACCCGAAGCCTTACAAAATTTGCAATTATCTAAAATAATTTTGTTATATTCGTTGAGAACTCATTTATCTAGAGTCTGTCTAGGGGGGGGGGGCAAATTGCTGGAGTCGGACCTGGTCAATCCATATTTACGTCTCTGCTAGTAGATAGCAAAATGTTTGGGTCAGTGTAAAAAAAAACCTTTATTTGACAACAGTAAACACTCACACACACACACATATATATATATATATATATATATATATATATATATATATATATATATATATATTTATTGATTTATTTATTTATTAAAAGAAATTAAGGTTGTGTGGTGCTGTGATTACTTCCTGTGTGAGTGATGTGCACTGTAAGGATGAGATGAAATCTCTTAGATCCTATGAGCCACTAATGGGACGTTTTTTTAATGGTACCCCCACTATAGAAGATGGAGGCACCACGGGAGATATAACAAGGACTTTAGCATGAACTGAAAAAAAAAATTCCTTTGTCCTCACCGGAGAGCGCTTTACCACACGACTTTCCGTCCCGCCAGTTATTTATTTACAAAAACGTATTATCGGTCATTACCCAATGATGTTGTCCTAAACATTAGTGAAAATCTATAATTTCAGCATAGAGTTATAAAGGTAATAAGGTCACTGTATGGGTGTCAGTGGCTAGGTGTGTGTGTGTGTGTGTGTGTGTGTGTGTGTGTTTGTGTGTGTGTGGTTTGAGGGGGTGATATTTTCAAGGAAAAAGAATCAATACATTTTTGAAAGCAAGACTCAGGGCCCCCTTGACATGTTTTCGAGTCGCCTTCCCCACCACACCCACCCTCGTCTTCCCCCTGACCTCTAAAACTATTCGAGATATATAGCATTATTGAAAAACATTTGATGGTGATGTTATAATTTGCAAAAAAAAAACATACAGAAGACATGAGTGAATACATTAGTTTAAGATGAAGTATACGTGAATTATATAATCCTTACATAGTGAATGTGTCTAGGGAAAAAAAACAATACTTTATTTAGATGGACATCAGTAAATAGTCTCTCTCTCGCGACACACACACTCACACACACACACACACACACGCACACACACACACACACACACTAAAATGCACATAAGTGAATGGAATGTGTATATCACTAAAAAAACAACCGAGTGTAGGACAACACCCCCAAAGCGGACAAAGTCCCCAATGAGGGGAAAAACCCTTACATGGAAAGGGGAAAAAAAGTTTTAATCAGAAATAATTGTTACTGATGCATAATTGATATTTTTTTTTTTTCATTTTTTTGAATTTTTTTTTTTGGTTATGACTGACATACTACAAGACAGGAAGTCATTACACAATCTGTATGTGTTTTTTACTTTGGTATATGACAAATGATCTATTACAAAAATAACCTAGCTACACGAGGATTCCTTGTACAACACTATCCACTTAAATAGTTAATACAAATTCTTTGTGAATAAATATTAATCAATAACTAAACTTTTTTTTTTTATATCGAAGTTTAAATTTTAAATTATCAACTCAAAAATTTGGTTTTTGTAGTTTCCGGGAATTTATCCTTACTCTAGCATGTCATTATGAACAAACACTATTATTATAAACAAATTAGCATGATGATGTGATGACCGTATAAAGAAAGTGTTAAGGTGAAAATGTTATAAAGTACAATGATAATTATAACTATACACTTTACCATTACCAGATAACAACAAAGGAATGGGCTACTGAAAAAAAAATGAACACTTTGAAGGTAGGTTTAGAAATTGTATATCTTCCAAATATCTCACAACCGTGTTCTATAAACAACTGACCACAATATCAATGTAGGACTCAGAGAGGAGTAGCGACAGTTCATTTCAAACGGACTGCCAGGATCATCAAAACGCCAACAATCAACTCCAATCCAAGGGCAGCAACTGCCAGGCCAAACGAGAAGCCGAGTCTTTTACTTCCGGTGAACGACACCTCAGAGTCGTCTTCATATTTGGCGCCAAAAATAATGACGGCGATTAGCCAGAACAAAGCTGAAGAAAGAAATTTGAAGAATGTTGCTATATTTTAAAAAAAAGCAAAAAAAAAAAAAACAACATAATTTAGTAGTATTTGGCTCAGTGGATCTCAATGTTTGGATCTCGACCCATTCTTTCTTTCATCTGCATTTTTTTTATTTACAGATGATTGGCAAAAACTGAATATGTCTTTAAGTGGGTCGCAAATGGCAAAATTTGGAGAACCACTGTCTTAAACCTAAATTTCAATGAAAGTTAAAGGTATTTCACGTTATCTACATTCACATGAAAATAATATAAATCATAATATGTAATAATACAGTCTTATCATTTAGTAATATTTTCATGTAGTGTTAAAATTGTATAATAAATAAATATGCCATTTCAAAAACAATCAGACGTCAAATAAAAACATTTTGACACATTGTTGCCTACTGACCAGTGAAGATGCAGCTGACCACTGAAAACAATCCCGTCTCGGAATTCTTCTGACAGCTTCCGCCACACATGAACAAAGCAATGGACAAACAGGAGACATTAAGTCCTGCAAACCCAATACAAGCAAAGGCCTGGAACACACCGAACCAAACTGAAAAACAAACAATGAAACATTAAAAAAATTAATGTAAACATCGCGGATGGTCAACACCTTAACATACTCTTTAAACAGTAATTTTTGAATCAACGGGCGTTATATGCTAGTGAAATTTTGAAAGGATGCAAAAAGTATGTCAGAAAAACCCCAATTTCCGTTTTAAAAAAAGCAAAATGTTTGCTTAAGGTGAGTCTGTTGGCAGTTTTAGTCGAATGAGTAATGTTGTCTGCAATCAAAACCAACGGTCTGGTAAAACAAGGCTCTAAAACCTGAAGATGTATATTAAAAATACCGTATTTCTATAACACAGGAAATTTACAATAGTGAATATCTATAATACATAATAAAGTCTATTGTGTAGAGTATATATTATTGAGAAATCTGTATTATTGATTATCTCTATTTCTATAATACTGAGTGTTTTAATGATCTTAATGCACTTTTCGACAAATTGTTAAATAATTTATTGTATGATTTCTTCTTCTTTATTTTCATTTAGCAAACAGCTACTCTTAGCTTACAATTTAAAAAAAAAGGGGGGGGGAATTCGAAGTAGAATTGAATTAGGACGATTTTATGTTACGAGTTTGGTAAGGCTTAGGTACGGCTTAGGTACGAGTTAGTTTCGGGTTACAATGCATGAATATGACACACTAACCTTTGGAATACCCATCCAGCATTTGACATTTGTTGCCTAAACAGAACCTCCAGATACCGACGTACCACGCATCCTTGGTTACGCCCCATGACGTGGTGGTAAACGAGATCCAACTGTAAACATAAAATAAAATGTTGCCACGTGACTTATAAAATGTGCCCGTAGATCAATGTTACTTGACTTATAAAATGTGCCCGTAGATCAATGTTACTTGACTTATAAAATGTGCCCGTAGCTCAATGTTACTTGACTTATAAAATGTTGCCCGTAGATCAATGTTACTTGACTTATAAAATGTGCCCGTAGATCAATGTTACTTGGCTTATAAAATGTGCCCGTAGATCAATGTTACTTGACTTATAAAATGTGCCCGTAGCTCAATGTTACTTGACTTATAAAATGTGCCCGTAGCTCAATGTTACTTGACTTATAAAATGTTGCCCGTAGATCAATGTTACTTGACTTATAAAATGTACCCGTAGAGCAATCCTACGTGAATTATAAAATGTCTAAATCGATAACTGCTGCATGACTTATAACATGTTTCCGTAGATCATTGTTACATCGGTTATGAGATATCCTATTGCTGACAGCAACATGACTTATACGATGTTTTAATTGATGACTGTTAAATGACTTATAAAATGTCCCCAAATTTTAATAATATCGCCTTATGATTTACACTATTTAGTGCACAGTTTTGATCCTATAATCATAGATGGGTTTGACACATGATTATAATGTCACATCAGCGACTGTACTCTACACAATAAGCTGCGTGCACAAACATAAGAAGGTCAATCAACAGTCTTGGCAAAAGTGCACTGCAGTGAAAATAGTGTTAAATAGAATTACCCTGTAGATGTGTAGATGTATAGGTTTACTGAATTATATAACATGCTTCAGGTTGTGATACGCGCGTGCGATTAAGTGATTACTTAGATGAAGCATTGATTGAAGCTATACCAGCCTACCTGGCAACATTAGCTGTGAAAATGATGAGAAAACACAACTTCGCCAGGAACGACGATTCCCTGAAACCACTTGCGATGCCCATTGTTAGTTATGTCCCTTGTCTGAAATTTAGAAAAAAAAATTAATTAATAAGACGGAATGATTTGTTACAGTTAATAATTGCTAAACTAATCAATGGTTTAATCAATTGATGGTGGATTAAAAACTGTACAACAGTCCATCAGTTAAATAATTTATACGGGAGTAAATATTTTAATTTGCACGAACAGAATTTTACTTACTATGTCCCTTTAAACTCATACATATAAAAATAGTCCATTTACCAAATTATGGCATTAGTAATTCGACGATTTCCACTACAACTGTGCTCGACTGATTACTTCACAGTGCGATGTTGGACCAACGTGACCTGAATTAGAATAAAATTGAATAGACCGTTCCCGTCACGTCATGTATCAGACTGTACAGTTGACTGAGGTCTCGCTGATACACTCTCCACTGATACACTCTCCACTGATACACTCTCCACTGATACAATCTCCACTGATACCAACCTCTCCACGGATACATTCTCCAACTGATACACTCT
>JAGDYQ010000060.1:627219-705493 GCA_021962125.1 Bulinus truncatus
TGTTAGAAAAACAAAAGATTACTTAAAAATAGATTTGTTTAGACTGCGCATGACTGCGCAACTCGATGCGCACACATCGGGCGTACAAACAAACATTTTTTCTCAATAACTTATATAGAGTTGGATGACATTTGATCGTTGTTTTATTACAGAAATTTGATTTTTCTAGTGAAAGAGGCACATTGCTCCTGTAGGACATGTATATCTGGTAGCTTAACTGTTTGATATTGATGGTATGAAACGATTTTCGTCTCCGAAACAAAATCAACAAGATCGGAACAATGAGTATAACATACCGTAATAGTAACATGGATACATACTAAGAGACGTGTACTCTACTGACATTTAGTCGGAAAAGACACAATACAGTGTAATAAAACACCCATATATATGTAGCAAACATTAACCAATAGTAGGTTTGTTGAAGATTGATTTCTAGCCAAGGCGAAAGTACAAAACATAGTCATACTATTCCATTGGCAATACATTCATCAATGGTTCATGCCGATCGATAGCAAGCCGTCCAAGCAGATAGATGCAAATGATTGAAATAAGTCTTTTGAGTCCAGCCTTTGACTGAGTCATCGCGCTAGAGACTAACAGTAATGAGATTTTAAACATGGATCAGTCTGATCAAGGTAGGAAGTAACATTTTTGAGCCACTTCATATATGAATAATAATTGATAGTATTGTAGTATTAGTCTAACATTCTAACTAAATGATAGATATGGAAGGGGCTAAAGCTAAGAAAATAATTATCTCAACTTTTGAAATTTTTATTTATTTGTATATTGTGTTATGTTGCAAATATCTGTTTTATTTTTTAGTTCACCAAATCCCAAAGCTGTGACAACTGTTTGTGACAGTAAATACTTTCTGATTGAGGTAAAAATCACTATCGAGTCTATTGTATAGCACATATTATTAATTTGATTTTATTATTTTTACATAATTATTTATAGTATTTGTATTTTATATTATATGGCTTAAATGATAATTTTTTTTCAGTATTTTACTGAGTAATTTAAAAGTGATGCCTGTTTTAATGCACCCATCTTTAGGTGCCTCAATTTTTTTTATTTAATTGGTCTTCAAAAGTTGAAGTATAGCCACAACTCTCAGTCTTAAAGCGTTGATTGAAATGTGCAAAGCCAGCCAAATGACAGCATTTCACAAGTATAGGATAGACATCCTGCCTGATCATAAAGTTGAATTAGCATTACATTCAGTAAATATTAATTAATTAAAATAAAGCTTTAACAATACAGAAAAAGAATTGTCTCTTATTGTGCACTTGATGAATAAGTTTGGTGTGTGCAATTGCTAATGTTTTATTTGTGTAAACATAACTGTAAAACACTGTGTGTCTAATAAATAATACAAATTCAGTCACAACAGTAAAAAAAAAACACTTCACATATTACAGCTATTAATATTTATTAGCAATTATCTTGTTAACATACTACAAATAATCAATTCTTAACAAATACATTAAGAAAATCTCAATCTTTGATGGACATAACAGCAAATGAATGGAATTCTTGGACTTTTGAAACTTTCTTTAAAATTCATACCAGGAAGACAAAATGATGACTTATCTAGAAAGAGAAAAAAAGTTGTTTAAAAAAAAAATCAATGTAAAAAAAAAAAAACGAACACGGGCTCATTTCATCAGTTTCAGTCTTATTACAATGCCCTGGTGGCTTTGCTTCCACAAAATGTCAGATGCTTACATAAAGAGCTGGGTGAACTTTGCTCCAGTGTGGCGCAACTAGGGGGCGGCATTGGGGGCATTGCCTCAAGAAATAAAAAAACTAAAGGATTAGACCAAAAAATTTGTTTAAAATAAAATATATAAAAAATGTGATTTTTTAATACAAAGAGATCCCCCCACCCCTGAAAGTTTGGTCTAGTTGCGCCTCTGCTTTGCTCTACACTGTTCTAACACCTGCCCAACTCCTAAACAGAACGAACATGCTGGATTTTATCTTTAATTTTAACAATAAAAATGTGTTAACATTATAATTAATTGAATAACTTTATATTTCATTTGTTTTAAAATAAATCACACTAATTTGTGACTAATCATTGGTCATCAAATTTTATGGTTTTTACTGGTGCTTTAGATTACAAAGAATATTCGAAAAATATTCAACACTATTTTAATAAATATTTTTATGCATAATTAGTTAAATTTCATGTACTGGTACATAATTAATGACAAACACAAGTGAGATCCCTTCTAGTTCCAACACACTGAGCAAATCCCTATGACATGTCAACTAAATCAGCTTTATACAATCTTGAAGTTCCCTTAAGCCCCTAAGGGCTCATTGGGGCAGATGAAGTGTTTCAGTAACCTTGGCATATAAAGGATTGTGTGGTTAGCACAATGCCCAGCCACCTTTACTCCCCCAACTTAAAGTCAGGTACCAATATAACGCTAGGTGGACTTGGGGACGTTCACCTGAAAATCCAAAGGGTCTCAGTGAGATTCGAACCCAGGACCCTCTGGTCAACAGTTAAGCATTCTACACAACTCGACCACCCATCCCCATTTATACAATCTTGACTTACTTGAACTTCTTGCGAAGCAAAGGACCTCTGCAAAACCACTCTCCAGAGCACTCTGTTTTGGGGGTAGCCTTTTCAATTCCCTCCATGTCTGTTTGCAGCTTTTCATCTCCTGCTCGCAAGACCTTCTCCAAGTGGTCTTTGCGGTACGATTTTCTCATGGCCTGGGGGTTCCACTGCAGGCTTCCTTATACACTCTGCATGTTCAGATTTTGCACACTTCAGTCAAGGCATTAGTTTGTGTTCATAAGATGCCTAAGTAAAATAGAAAAAAAATTGTTCATTGATCAAATAAAGAGTATTTGTACCAATTTTATTTTTTTCTTAATGCATTGTAAAAATAATTATCTTTTTTCTCCATGTAGCAAAAAAAAAGCTTTTCTCAGCAATAAAAATATCATTTATTTATAATAATAAATACATTTTTCTAACAAAAAAGTTTAACTATTGATAAAAAAAATAATTTTCACAGCTTTTATTATTTATGCTTAGGTTTAAGTTAAGCCTTGCTTTAACACTTAGACTTAGTGCTCAGCCTTATGGTCCTTTTTACTATTTACTAAATGACCTTATAAGTTATGATGACTGCATTATTAAATATTGCAACAACAATTTAGCTAATTTAAACTACTATATCATAGCTTTTTTTTTATAAATATCATGACATTTAAGTTATAACCACATGAAACGACGTTCACGTTCTTAGCCTTGGCCGAAAATACAGCCCTATACTGAGTCATAGTGTCATGGCTAACATGACGGATAAATAATTAAGCTAATTTAACTTGTATTAATGTCAGAACTTATCACTGTGGCATGTCACTTTAAAAAAAACTATTATAATTATATTTTTGTTTGAATAATGGGCCATTTCGTGAAATTTCTTTTTTTTACAATCACACAGCAGAACGTTGCGTACACATTACAAACAAACTTGCCATGACCATGTTATGTTACACCATGCATTTATTTTGATATTTAGGAATTTTCAAGACAATTTTAGAAAACTATACATTAATTTAGTTATTGTGTTTCTAGTTATAGAAAATAAAACGTATTCTTACCTAAAAAAGAGACCAGTTTATGAAATAAACTGTTTAAAATGTTGCACTCTCCTCTATACAATCACTATTGCTAGAAAACTCTTGTACGCCGGAAGTGACTCCCATGTGATTCTCGTCAAAATCACATGCCGGAAATGAGATTAAATAATATACAGCGCCATCTATTCTAACAAGGCTAATACGTTAAATTAATATTATTAGTAATTATATTACATTTATATTATATTAGTGTATACGCTAAATTTATATTACGAGTGAATACGTTGCATTTTATTGCCATAATATTTCTTTTTATCGAAGATATATCTTAAAAAATAGCTTGATGTCATTTCGTAAACAAATCTAGGTCAATGTGTCAAAGAAATAAAAGGACGAATACAAGGAAGGCCGTACAAGCCAGGTCATTCATGATGTACCTGTCTGTTGACATATCATAGCATAGGATTTAAATATGACTGAATGCTGGTATGTCTCCTCCCACTTTTAGCTAGAGCACTTGTTTGGCTGTATAGTTTGTCCTTCTAATTGAAAACCTTACCACATAATCCCTTCACATGCCGCGATTTACAGAAAAAAAGATGAAATGTACAGATGAAATTATCTGCCCCGATGGCCCTACATGCATAAACTTAATTTTTTTTCTCGTACTTAATAGATTATGTTTGTGATTTAAAAACACAACGATACACTAACTGGAAATTCGATAAACATTGGTTCTGTAAATACACGCGCATTTAAACAAAAAAAAAAAAATGAGAATTTTTACAAACCGTACGGCGAGTCTTACGTGAGATTCAGAAATCCAAATGAAGAGAGTAAGTGGAAAAAAAGACAGAATCAGGAAATTGTGGTGTAGGGGGAAACGAGAGTATCAGCACCGTCTAAGAGCTGGACAATGACCAGCTATATTATATTTTATATGTTGTTAGTGTTGATACACAAATGAACACATAACTGAATAATTGCTTCTTACGTTCTGTTCTCTATCTATATTTTACGCATGTGTACTTCTTATGTATTAATACATCTCTAAATTGAATTATTATTTTTTTTTTTAATTGCGGTAAGGTATTCATTTAATGTAATCTTTCTTATTTTAATCTCAGTATTAATATTACGTTTATCGGTTTGCAAGAATGTTCAATTATTATCCCGAATCACCAGTGATCATATTCTTACTTTCTTTACTCTGCCCTTTTGACTTTAACATCTTGCACCCGCAGTCCTCCGTCTGCGCATGCGTCGCGTCGTTGGGCAGCGGACTCTTTGACGCGGTCGCGTCCACAGACTTTTGCGCCGGGCTGGCCACGCAGGACGTGTCGAGCTTCGTGCAGGTTATATTGACCCGGAAGCTGTCATCCTTCGGGAGGATAATCTTCCAGACGCACCCATCGTCCGGCTTCAAGGAACCACCACCACCACCACCACCACCGCTTTTATAGCCTGTGGCCCCCCGGTCAATGAACGCGTTGGACGTCTGCACGGCGATGGGCATGGTGCTCCCGCGCCGCACCCTTGGAGGGCTTGGCGGGCTCTTCTGACTGACCGTCAACGAATCGACGGAAGATCCCGTCGTGGCTGAAGGGTAGCCCTCTTTGGCCAGCGGAGAGCTCCTGGGTTCGAATTCGCTCTCCGGCTGGCTATCGTCGAAGTTGAAGCACTTCTTGGCGCTGCGCGGGCACATCTTGCACTGGGGCATCAGGTTTTTGTAGCTCCCCGCGATCTTCTGGCAGATTTTGTCGCAAGTCCGTCTCTTCTCCTTCGCGTCCTGCCCCTGCGCTGATCCGCTCTGCAGGGAGGCTGTTGGCCCCTCCCCGGCAATACCTGTCACCGTAGCCTTGTCTGGACCCGCTAAAAGAAAGTTAAAATAATAATAATGAAAACTATGGTGTGTTGATAATCTGATTAGGATTAAACAGCGGTTATCAAAGATTAACACTTCACAGTTTCACTATTGAAAACTTCTGTTTTCGTTACTCCCCTCATTCACTGAAAAAAAACAACAACAATCTATATATAATATTCATTTGGGATCTGCGTTAAAACGAAAGTTAAGAATTAATACAACAGTATTCCAGTTTAAAATACAATCATGTAATCTCATCTGCCGCAAACTAAAAATAACAGCCTACCAATCAAGCCTAAGGGGATATAACTCTATGCAAAGGTTTTTGCGGGGTAACATCTAGTATATGTTTAATTTTCGTGAAGCCAGAGTAAAATAGTACACAAAAAAAAAGGAGGGAACCAAAATCGCCATTAAGTTTATTTTTGTTTCCACCCTTAAACTTTGCAGAATAACAACCTTTTACGTTTGCAACATATATTTTAAAAAGTTTTAATCAGATACATACCGATTTTTTAATTTAACTAATTATTATTTACATTTTTTTTTTTGCTACCCAGTAGTACCCCGTTATCCACTCTTTGAGAACCGTTGAGAAAAAAAACACATTAAACGAATTGAGTTTCATTTTGAGCTGTGGACTAGTATTCAACATAAAACGTTTGTAATATTCAGGGCCGCAGCTAGCTATCGTGGCGCCCTCCTCTAAATCTCAAAAGTACATTGGCGCACACTTCCTAACCGGCGCCCCGTGTGGCGACACATCATGAAGTACACTTACTCAGGCCCGTAGCGTGCGGGGGGGCAGGGGGACCGTCCCGCCCTGCGTTTTGTCTGGCCCCCTCTGCTTGTTTACTCTACTTAGTAACATTTATTTTCTGCATGCTATTGGCCTGGCCCCTGCTGTAGAATGCCTGGCTCCTGCTGTAGAATTTTCACGCTACGGGGGCTGCCGTTACTACGCAACTGGTTTTAACGTATGAACGTACTATAACACACGTCGGTGAGACATACTTTTAATACGTATGTCGTAAACCCGACACAGCGCAACGGTAGTAACAAACATATAACACTTCAATATTAACTAATGTTTAAGTCACATAAGACATACGACGCACGACTGCATAGCAAATAGTTTGTCTCTGTCCAGTCTTAACATTTTTTTTTTAAAACAAAAGTGAATCAACTCACTACAAACTTTGTTCAGGCAAATCGCAGGCGCCGTCTTTCTTGCTGTGTCCAACGTTTGAGAACTTCTGCACGTCTTGCCGACGCACGACAATGAGTTATCGCCAGGCCCGTTGGTGCTCTGTTGAGGTTGGCACTCCGAGACATTTTGGAATCGGAGGAAAAGTCTTTACAAGTGAAAGAGACACGCGCATAAAGTTAGAGATACAGATATAGAATGCTCACAGCAGGACTTGTGTAATCACTTAATCACAATGAAATTTGCAATTTGTCTTTCAATTCGATAATCCCCCTTAATCAACGGATTCAAATGTTTAAGTGTTTGAAACTTTTGTACGATCGACTTTGATACCCATTAGAAATGTGGTTTTATAACTGTGTCTTTGTTTACGCCTTTCTTGTGAGCCTAGCATCCCCAACCTTACCCCTAACCACGGTAGAGCAGTTTTAGGGCCCCATACACCCAAAACTGTGGGACGGATGGCCGAGTGGTGTAGATACTCGACTGTTGACCTGAGAGTCCTGGGTTCGATCCTCGGTGAGAGCCATCGGAATTTTTCCAGGTGAAATTTGTTTCAAAGTCGTCCCACAAGTCCACCACACAGCTTTAAATGGGTACCTGACTTTAAGTTGGGGAAGTAAATGCGGCTGGGCGTTGTGCTAACCACCACAATCCCTTCATATGCCGAGGTTATAGAAACAGATGAATTCTACACTTCATCTGCCCCGATGGCCCTTTATGGCTAAGGGAACTTTTACTTTTACTTAACACCCAAAATTCAGAAGAACAGAATATAAAAGGTGAATGGTCGTGGCCCCCCCCCCCGAGTAAGTGCCAAATGGTTAAGACGGCTCTGCTAAGTCCTAAACAAGATGACTATATTGAAGAAGATGACCATCGTGACGTGATATAATAATATCGCCCCCTGTTGTCTGGTTGGCGTGACCACGCACGTTTATTTCACATTTACTTAAACTCCGGATGTATATACAGAAAAACAACACAGCATCTCATTTTCTAATGTTTATATATCATTGAAGTGACAAGGTGCTACAAAGTGCTACTAAGTGCTACTAAGTGCTACTAAGTGCTACAAAGTGCTACAAAGTGATAACTTCCTATCAGTCGAATGATTATGTGTTACCTGAATCAGGGGCGGATCTAGATAACTTTAAAGGGGGGGGGGAGGCAGGGGCAAAACTTTGACCCCTCGCGTGGGGGGGGGGCAAAACTGTTTCATTGTTGAAAATTGGTCTTAGAACAAAAAATAATTCGATAATTTAATGATGTATTACCTAAACTTGACTCTCCCCCCCTCCACCCCCCTAAATCCGCCCCTGACCTGAATATTTTGAAGAGGAAAAAAAAAGAAAACTTACGACAGGAAAACTGTGAAGATCAGAGTGGACAGCGTCACGCCCAGAATGATTCCATTGTATGGAGACGACTCGATCCACTCGTAGAAGTTCATCTCGACCTCATCACAATCCTCTGTACGATCAAACACAACAATAAAAAAAAGTTTTATACTACGCCCCCTGGGGCCTCACCCGACCTACGGGCGCCCCAACCACAGTTTTACCCACCACTAAAACCGTTTCCTTATCGTGACCTCCACACACACCCCCACCCCCGTTTTGAGGTAAACCGACAGATTTAAGCATAGGATATGTCATTAATTTTTGTACAAATAATTCTCCACCTTCATGATGCAGATGAAAAAAAAGGAAACAAATACTAAGGAATCATCTCTTTAACATATACAGAACTGGAGAGATGTAGCTAATCCTACAGAGATTAGCGATCATTTGATTACATGAAATGGACTTAGTTGGCCGTTGACTCACCCCCTATTGGAAACCTACAAATCTACTTTATAGTTTAAGTGTCGATTTATATAGACCCCCCCTTTGCAGGATTTAGATTGTATGTCAGTTAGGAGATTGATCAATAATTATAACGTATTTGTGTAATTATTATTTCAGATGGTAAAATTTAAACCACGATAATTCATAGTTTTGCGTGGACTTTACTTAATGTTTACTACTTATTATTATAAGATAATGTCATTGGCTTCACCCGCTAACTGTTTAATATGTATAGTTATGAGATAATATCATTGGTTTTACTTGCTAACTGTTTACTATTTATTATTATGAAACAATGTCATTGGCTTCACTTATTCTAAAATTTAGGATTGAATGTGTTTGAAAAATGATTAACTCGTCATTTTTTTTACCATACATTTATTGGATAATGTTCTCTAGTGCCGTAGCGAAAGCCTCGCGTCCGGCGGGCACCCCTTTTTAATACCTTTTTTTAGAACCTCCCCCCCCCCCCCGATTCGAAAACCATATAACCTATAATATGTAAAATATGCAACCATTTGGCACCACCTTGTGACTAGCGCCTTGGAGCATGATGCCCCCCCTCCCCACCCCTCGCTACGCCTCTGAATTTCCCTGCTTATGCCACTATGTTTTAAAACTTAAACTGTAGATTAACGTTGTGCGCATCCCAATTAGCGGCTATCGGAATGTGTTCTGTTCAATTTCTTATCAGCCTATGTCTGAGTGTATGAGATTTTTTTTATTTAGGTGCAAATTGGGGCTTGCGATAATTGGTACTATCTTCTTATGATGTGAGACTATTGACAATAGTATTTGTATTTATACTTATTATTACCAGAAGAATAAATCAATTAGCTGCGCATTTTATAATTAATTGTGCCAAAAGTTTCAGCGCTTATAAAAGTGATTGTATGAATGGATAGATATTTATATAAGGGATGTTTAAAAGATTTATCTTTATTATAGCAATACCTTCATCGTCTGCTGCATCAAGAAAGAAGGCGAGGCAAGGAACCATTCTTCCTCACCCATATCCGCACTTCCGGTATTCGTTTGAACAGGGCGTTCAGCATCGGCTCTGTACAGCACAAATCAATGCCTTACCATTTGTAAAAATAATTTTCATTGATGGCTATAGCTTTGATATAATCTACCTAAAACGTAATCTAGTTATTCCGTACTTTAATAACATTTATGTGCGAGATTTCATTGCATACTTTGACAATGATGAGTATATTTTATATAAATTTATTTCGATCGTCTTTCTTTAAATATGGTTTGTTTTAAATTAATGTACTTAAATGATTTATGTTAAAATCCACTTTTTCCGTTAATGAAAACAGCGACGTATCCACGGGATAAAACAGCAGCCTTCAGCTAAAAATACAGACTTTTAAACTAACATACCCCCTCCAACCCCCACACCTTTTTACACGATGGCTCATATGTCTTAAATACCGGTCTATAATTGCAAAGTTTCATAAAATAAAAAAAAAAATAACACTTGTCTTTGTTTTCTCTTGTAAACGAAAAGAAAAAAGTTAATGAGATACTAATATTACCAACTCCCATTAACCCTGCAATATATCGGATGGATGGATCTCAGTAGAATGATATGTAGTTCAGTCAATGTAGACCAGTCAATGTAGTTCAGTCAATGTAGACATACCTGGAACTTTATTTCAAGGAATGCCGCGGGCGAATACGGGGGACTTTAGTAACCAGTAACAGCCTATGCCTACTCTGACACCGGATAAATTTTTTGAGTCATTTTAGCCAGGGACCCTGAAAAGATTGACCACTCTGGTGAGTAGTTTGATTTCTAACAAGATCAGTTTGTCACAATACGACATTTGCCGGTGGAATTCCTCGTACAAGTAAACATCCCATTTGTAAACAAACACACTTTGAGTAACAAGATTTTATCTTCAGTTAACGACAGATTTGTTTTTTAAATTTTTAGTGGACAATGGTCAAAATAAAAAGTCACGGTATAGGGTCACCCTGAAAATTATTTATTTACATATTTTGCAAGTGGACAGTAAACAATTAAAGCGACACTTGTTAACTAAGTTCTGAGATTCCAATCATTAAGACCAGTCGCCAAAGCCTTGTTAACTCATTTAGCCAGTGGACCCGACGGTCACTACACCGGATATGGGTCAACTAACGCTCACGAGTCAACTCTGGCCTTTCATTTCATCTGACCCGGCTTATATTGTTTAGTTATTTCATAGAAACACTTCATACATATGCTCATGCATGATTACTAGGGTAGGTCATTCCCTGAGACCACAGCAATCAATACTCAAATACAGCAATCAGTTAACAAATACAACAATCAATTACCAAATATAATATCAGTTAACAAATACAAAAAAGCATATCTACGATAGAGAGATTTAATATACATATTTTATTGTTTTGCATAAGAATATATTTAATATATACTTAGTATGCAGAAAAAAATTTAGTGCTGAACTTAAAATGTATAAACAATATGAGAACATAGAATGAACAGTCCCACTAGAAGAGAGACATACACTAGTACCAACCTATACCTGTATTTGGAGATATATGAGTCCCCTAAGTAGAATTACCTCCCGTGGGGGGTTTATTGATGCACCAAATATTAGATGGATCGATACTGAACGGGGATTCATTGATAGTGGAGGGGAGCTCTAAGCCTAGTGTGTCAATCCAGGGGCGCTGCACATGGAGGGCGGGGCGGGAGGGAAATCCGAAGTCTCACAAAATTTACAATTATCTAAAATAATTTTGTTAGTACTCGTTGAGAACCCATCTATCCAGAGTGTGTCGGGGGGGGGGTAGGCCCAACTTGCTGGAGTCGGCCCTGGTCAATCCATATTTACGACTCTGCTAGTAGATAGCAAAATGTTTGGGTCAGTATAAAAAAAGCTTTTATTTGACAACAGTATACATATAAACATTCTGTTTATTGACAATAAATTAAGGGTTGTGTGGTGCTGTAATTACTTCCCGTGTGTGTGATGACACCCCTGTAAGGATGAGATGAAATCTCTTAGATCCTATTAACCACTAGTGGAACGGTTTTTTATGGTGCATCCACTATAGCCGATAGTGCAATGTCCATGGAGGCACCACGGGAGATATAGCGAGGACTTTAGCCATGAAGTGAAAAAAAAAATTCCTTTGTCCTCACCGGAGAGCGCTTTACCACACGACTTTCCGTCCCGCCATTACTCCCAGTTATTTATTTACAAAACGTGTTATCGATAACTACCCAAAGATGTTGTCCTAAACATTAGCGAAAATCTATAATTTCAGCATAGAGTTATAAAGGTAATAGGGTCACTGAATGGGTGTCAGTAGCTAGGTGTGTGTCTGTATGTGTGCGTGGTTTGAGAGGGGGATATTTTCAAGGAAAAAGAATCAATACATTTTTTAAAGCAAGACTCAGGGCCCCCTTGACATGTTTTCGAGTCGCCTTCCCCACCCCACCCACCCTCGCCTCCCCCCTGACCTCCAAAACTATTCGAGATATATAGCATTATTGAAAACATTTGATGGTGATGTTATAATTTGCAAAAAAAACATACAGAAGACATGAGTGAATACATTAGTTTAAGATGAAGTATATGTGAAATATACAATCCTTACATAGTGAATGTGTCTAGGGAAAAAAACAATACTTCATTGAGATGGTCTTTCTCGCGACACACACACACACACACGCACGCACACACACACACTAAAATGCACATAAGTGAATGGAATGTGTATATCATTAAAAAAAACCGAGTGTAGGACAACACCCCCAAAGCGGACAAAGTCCCCAGTGAGGGTAAAAACCCCTAAATAGAAAGGGGAAAAAAATGTTTTAATCAGAAATAATTGTTACTGATGCATGAATAACTGATATTTTTTTCATTTTTTGAAGTTTTTTTGGTTATGACTGACATGCTACAAGACATGAAGTCATTACACAATCTGTATGTGTTTTTACTTTGGCATATGGCAAATGATTTATTACAAAAATAACCTATCTACACGAGGATTCTTCGTACAACACTATCCACTTAAATAGTTAATACAAATTCTTTGTGAATAAATATTAATCAATATATTTTTTTTATATCTAAGTTTAAATTTTAAATTATGTACTCAAAAATTTGGTTTTTGTAGTTTCCGGGATTTATCCTTACTCTAGCATGTCATTATGAACAAACACTATTATTATAAACAAATTAGCATGATGATGTGTTGACCATATAAAGAAAGTGTTAAGGTGAAAATGTTATAAAGTACAATGATAATTATAACTATACAGTTTACCATTACCAGATAACAACAAAGGAATGGGCTACTGAAAAAAAAAATGAACACTTTGAAGGTAGGTTTAGAAATTGTATAATATCTTCCAAATATCTCACAACCGTGTTCTATAATCAACTGACCACAAAATCAATGTAGGACTCAGAGATGAGTAGCGACAGTTCATTTCAAACGCACTGCCAGGATCATCAAAACGCCAACAATCAACTCCAATCCAAGGGCAGCAACTGCGAGGCCAAACGAGAAGCCGAGTCTTTTACTTCCGGTGAACGACACCTCAGAGTCGTCTTCATATTTGGCGCCAAAAATAATGACGGCGATTAGCCAGAACAAAGCTGAAGAAAGAAATTTGAAGAATGTTGCTATATTTTTAAAAAAAGCAAAAAAACCCATAATTTAGTAGTATCTAGCTCAGTGGATCTCAATGTTTGGATCTCGACCCATTCTTTCTTCATCTGCATTTTTTTATTTACAGATGATTGGCAAAAACTGAATATGTCTTTGAGTGGGTCGCAAATGGCAAAATTTAGAGAACCACTGTCTTAAACCTAAATTTCAATGAAAGTTAAAGATATTTCACGTTATCTACATTCACATGAAAGTAATATAAATCATAATATGTAATAATACAGACTTATCATTTAGTAATATTTTCATGTAGTGTTAAAACTGTATAATAAATAAATATGCCATTTCAAAATAATTAGACGTCAAATAAAAACAGTTTGACACATTGTTGCCTACTGACCAGTGAAGATGCAGCTGACCACTGAAAACAATCCCGTCTCGGAATTCTTCTGACAGCTTCCGCCACACATGAACAAAGCAATGGACAAACAGGAGACATTAAGTCCTGCAAACCCAATACAAGCAAAGGCCTGGAACACACCAAACCAAACTGAAAAACAAACAATGAAACATTTAAAAACTTAATGTAAACATCGCGGATGGTCAACCGCTTAACATACTCTTTAAACAGTAATTTTGAATCAACGGGCGTTTTCTGCTAGTGAAATTTTGAAAGGATGCAAAAAGTATGCCAGAAAAACCCCAACTTCCAGTTTAAAAAAAGCAAAAGGGTTGCTTAAGGTGAGTCTGTTGGCAGTTTTAGTTGAATGAGTAATGTTGTCTGCAATCAAAACCAACGGTCTGGTAAAACAAGGCTCTAAAACCTGAAGATGTATATTAAAAATACCGTATTTCGATAACACAGGAAATTTATAATAGTGAATATCTATAATCTCTATACTTATAAGACGCATTTGTTGTCTGTCTGTCTGTCTGTTACCTTATAACTCAAGATCCAGAAAACCAAATAACGTGAAATTTGTTACACATACACATAATTACATGGGGAAGGTTATAGGACAGCTTTCGTTTCATCTAGAATGATAGTTTAATTGTAATTAATTATTTTTATTTTAATATTTTACTATATTAAAGTAATCTCGACGGCGCCATAGATAAAATTCCTCTGTGACGTCATTCCCGATGATACATTTTTAAATTTTCCCACTAATAAAGCCGAATAGAACTTGCGCGCTGGTGCTGTATAGTTCCTTTGTGCTGCAAAGAATTGTTTTTTCATGCTCCCTGATTTGTACAGTTTGAGGAAGGTAAAGGAATGAAGAAGGATTTTTAGAAGTGTGAAGCCATAATAATAAGTATATATATATATTTATATATAATTATATAGATATATATATATATATAGAGAGAGAGAGAGAGAGGGAGGGAGGGAGGGAGAGAGAAATAAAGAGATAGAGGGTCAATGGGAGAGAGGAAAGGAGGGTAGGAGGGAGGGAGGGAGAGGGAGGGAGGGGGAGAGGGAGGTGGGGGGGATGGACAGGGGGAGAGAAGGGGGAGAGGGGAGAGGGAGAGGGAGATGGGAGAGGGAGGGAGGGAGAGAGAGAGGAAGATCGGAGAGGGAGAGAGAAAGGGAGGGAAGGAAAGAGAAAGGAAGGGAGGGAGAGAGGGGGTAGAGAGGGAGGGGGAGAGAGTGGGTGGGAGAGAGAAAAACTGAGGGGGGCAGGGAGGGAGAGAGAGGGAATGAAGGAGGGAGGAAGGGGAAGAGATGGGAAGGGAGAGAGGTGGAGAGGGGAGGGAGGGAGAAAGAAGGGATGGAGAGAGAGGGGAGAAAGGAGAGAGGGAGAGGATGGGAGAAATGGGAGAAAGAGATAAAGAGAGAGAGAGGGGGCAGGGAGGGAGAGAGAGGGAAGGAGGAAGGGGAAGAGAGGGAGGGGTGGACAGGGGGAAAGGAGGTGGAGAGGGGAGATGGGAGAGGGAGGGAGGGAGGGAGAGAGAGGGAGGGAGAGGGAGGGGGAGGGAGGGAGAGAGAGAGGAAGGGAGAGAGGGGGTAGAGAGAAAACATAAGGTAAACAGAAAACCTTATTTTAAACCCGGGCAAAGCCGGATACTTGCAACTAGTACATAATAAAGTCTATTGTGCAGAGTATATATTATTGAGAAATCTGTATTATTGATTATCTCTATTTCTAGAATACTGAGTGTTTTAATGATCTTACTGCACTTTTCGTCAAATTGTCAAATAATTTATTGTATGATTTCTTCTTCTTTATTTTCATTTAGCAAACAGCTACTCTTAGCTTACAATTTAAAAAAAAAGGGGGGGGGGGATTCGAAGTAAACTTGAATTAGGACGATTTTATGTTACGAGTTTGGTAAGGCTTAGGTACGGCTTAGGTACGAGTTAGTTTCGGGTTTCAATGCATGTATATGACAAACTAACCTTTGGAATACCCATCCAGCATTTGACATTTGTTGCCAAAACAGAACCTCCAGATACCGACGTACCACGCATCATTGGTTACGCCCCATGACGTGGTGGTAAACGAGATCCAACTGTAAAATAAAATAAAATGTTGCCACTTGACTTATAAAATCTACCCGTAGCTCAATGTTACCTGACTTATAAAATGTGCCCGTAGATCAATGTTATTTGACTTATAAAATGTGCCCGTAGATCAATGTTACTTAACTTATAAAATGTGCCCGTAGATCAATGCTACTTGACTTATAAAATGTGCCCGTAGCTCAATGTTACTGTGAAGGTTTAAAAGGTTATCTTGATGTTATGGGTCTGGCTGCAGTTGCAGTCAGACTGATCTTGGAGGCGTTACTGTGGTAGCGTGTCTCTTATTCCTCACACACAAACACTACTCAAATCAATGCACAATTCAATGTTGCTGATTCATTGGTACATTTATTTACGAAGACATTAACATAGCAAACATGTTGAATCATAAAGGCACATCTTCAAAAGATCAAATAATATATATATATGAGTTGCCATATGAAAGCGAATATATTGACTTCTTCTAGAGTTAAATAATAATACGTCTTGTATGTTCAAGAACTAGAAAGCAACTGCCGTTATCACCAAGGCTTGTTTCTACGCAAAATCTTAAATGACGTCAAACTAGAAAAAACTACGTCACATAACAATATAAAAATTAATACTCTCTAGAGTTACTTAAAAAGTGTGATTAACACATATGCACAAACTAAATCAATTAATGGATATTTAAATCAACCTTAACTCCTCTTAACTCCTCGACAGTTACTTGACTTATAAAATGTGCCCGTAGATCAATGTTACCTGACTTATAAAATGTACCCGTAGATCAATGTTACCTGACTTATAAAATCAGTGCCGGCTTTAGGTATAGGCGATATAGGCAGCTGCCTAGAGCGGCATTATTTCAAGGAGCGGCAAATTCAAGCAAAATAAAATAAAATCAAAAATATAAAAATTAGAAATAAAATGAATTTGAGAAAGTGTAGAATTAAATAAGAGCACAAAATTGCGTTAATGGCGACAACAAATAAGTCACGTGGATTAACGCTCTATCTTAATTTATTACATCCTTATTATGACATCACCATTTCTAAAATTATTTTCTTATTTTGCATTTAACAAAATTAGATTAAAGATATAATGGAGGATCCTGCTAAATGGCCAGATATAAGTGATAATATTCGTTGTTTTCTAATTCAGCATGATCAATAGCAGATCAAATTGAGTCTGGTTATCCAAAAGATGAAAGTGGGAGACAATTTTCTAATTACCTCTATACACGCAAGCTTGCTAACGGAGAAACTTTAAAAAGGAAATGGTTGATGTATTCTACGCCAGTAGATAAGGTATATTGTTTTTGTTGCAGAATATATAATAGGAGTGAATCTGCCTTAGCAACACATCGTAGTTGTGACTGGAAAAATATGTCGTATATTGCAGCATCATGAAAAATATCCAGATCATTTATCCAGTTATCATGATTGGAAAGAACTAAAAATGAGGACAACAAATAATAAAACTATTGATGACGTGAATCAGCGCCTTATAAATCGTGAAGCGAAACACTGGAAGGATGTATTAGAAAGAATAATATCTTTGGTCAGAGTACATGAAGTTCAAAATGTACCCCTGAGAGGGCAGTCTGATCGGTTATATAGGCCTACACTTCATAATGGAAACTTTTTGAAATTTGTTAAAGTTATTGTAGACTTTGATCCGGTAATGAAAGAACATATAAAACGTTTAAAATCAGATGAAATTCATGACCATTATTTAGGAAAAAATATTCAGAATGAGATTATTCAACTGTTGAGTAAGAAGGTAAAACAGAAAATGATAAATGATCCAAAATGCGAAATATTACGCTATAGTTTTCGATTGCACACCAGACGTCAGTCACAAAGAACAGATGACAATGATTGTTAGATTTGTTACAGCAAATGAATCGACAAATGACAAACCTTCAGAAGTTTCTATCAATGAACACTTCATTGTATTCGTAGAACTTGAAAAATCTACAGGTGCAAGAATGGTGGAAATTTTACTTAAAGAACTGTCATATTCGGGCATTTGTCTATATGATAAGAGGGGACATGCTACGATAACGGAGCGAACATGCGGGGAATACATAATGGTGTCAAAGCAAGAGTTAAAGAGCTAAATTGCAGAGCCTTTTATGTCCCATGCAATGTGCCTTTGGTGGTGAATGATGCCGTAAACTGTTGTTTTGGAAGCAGTACGGTTTTTTGAGGTAATTCAAAATATATACACCTTTTTTCTGCATCAACACATCGCTGGAATGTATTGTTAGAATATGTCAAAAACAAAGAGGCAGCAGGTTTAACTGTTAAAAAGTTATGCGCATCACGCTGGGAAAGTCGAGTTAATGCTGTGAAGGTAATTCGATACCTAACAGTTGAAATTTACGATGCACTCGTTTCAATTGCTGATGACATTTCACTTTCTGGACCACGTGGAACCCAGTCCCGTGCAGAAGCTAAGGGAATTTCACAAAAAATGCTCGATTTCAAGTTTATTTGTTCATCAGTGATTTGGTATGATGTTTTATTTGAAATTAATATATCAAGAAAAGATCTTGATTTAAAAAAATCAATTCAACAATTGACTGCAACTAAAACTATGCTCCAGAATTATAGAACAGATGAAGGTTTTGCCAAAGCAATTACAACAGCTAAATCATTGGCTGAAGAATTTAGTATTAAGTACAATTTCCCTATGGAAATAAGATCTCGACTAAGAAAGAGACAATTTGACTATGAAGTTTCACACGATCCGATTCTTGAGCCAGAAATGAATTTCAGAGTAAATTTTTTAACCAGATATTGGATACTGCAATTCAATCAGTTAATGATCGATTTATGCAGTTAACATCTCTTAGCGATTTATTTATATTTTTTGTATGTCATTAAAAAACTTGAGAAATATGATAAAAGAGAGGTTTTCAAAGATTGCATGGACTTTCAATTAGCTTTAACATCTGAAAACGATGATTCAGCAGACATTAATTCAATAGAACTGTGCGATGAATTATTTGCTTTATCAAGGAGAATTACAGACAAATCAAGCCATAGAGATATATTATACTATCTATGTGGAATGGGCTTGGTTGCTCTTTTTCCGAATGCGTACGTGGCATTGCGAATTTCGCTTACACTCCCGATAACAGTGGCGTATGCAGAGAGAGAAACTATTCAAAGCTCAAACTCATAAAACATTTCTTCGTTTTACCATGTCCCAGCATCGTTTGGTTGGTTTTGCTACAATATATAGAGAGAAAACGATTGCAGAAGATTTGGATCTGACTGAAGTAATTGAAGAGTTTCCCTCTGCAGAAGCTAGAAAAGCATATTTTTCTTGAATTCTTTTCAATCGTTTTAATGCTTAATAAACATGACATTTCATTTTTTTTTTATTTTTCTGTACTTTTTTAACTTAGCAAAAAAAAAACCTAAAACACTCTAGGTATACTTAAAACTCTTTAACTTTTATAAAGTTGCCAAATTTAAATAAATTGTTATGAAGAATGAAGACCAGTAATAAAACTATAAATACATAATATTTTTATTTTCCTAATTTGGACTTACTTCAAAATAAATAGCATTTATAGAGTTTTCTTAGAAAATGAAACTAAAAAGGGCGGCATTTTTGTCCTTGCCTATATCACAAAAATGTCTAAGGCCGGCACTGTATAAAATGTACCCGTAGAGCAACCCTACGTGAATCATAACATGTCTAAATCGATAACTGTTGCATGACTTATAACATGTTTCCGTAGATCATTGTTACATTGGTTATGAGATATCCTATTGTTGACAGCAACATGACTTATACGATGTTTTAATTGATGACTGTTAAATGACTTATGAAATGTCCCCGAATTTTAATAATATCGCTTTATGATATACACTATTAGACATAAACGTGCCCAGTTTTGATCCTATAATCTTAGATGGGTTTGATACATGATTATAATGTCACATCATCGACTGTAATCTACACATAAGAAGGTCCATCAACCGTCTTGGCAAAAGTGCACTGCAGTGAAAATAGTGTTAAATAGAATAAACCTGTAGATGTGTAGATGTATAGGTTTACTGAATTATATAAAATGCTTCAGGTTTGTAATACGTGCGTGCGATTGGTTAGTGATTACTTAGATGAAGCATTGATTGAAGCTATACCAACCTACCTGGCAACATTAGCTGTGAAAATGATGAGAAAACACAACTTAGCCAGGAACGACGATTCCCTGAAACCACTTGCGATGCCCATTGTTAGTTATTTCCCTTGTCTGAAATTTAGAAGAAGAAAAATTAATAAGATGGAATGATTTGTTACAGTTAATAATTGCTAAACTAATCAATGGTTTAATCAATGGATGGTCGATTAAAAACTGTACAACAGTCCATCAGTTAAATAATTTACACGGGAGTAAAATATTTTAATTTGCACGAACACAATTTTACTTACTGTGTCCCTTTAAATTCATACATATAAAAATAGTCCATTTACCAAATTATGGCATTAGTAATTCAACGATTTCTACTACTACTTTGATCGACTGATTACTTCACAGTGCGATGTTGGACCAACTTGACCTAAATTAGAAAAATTGAATAGACCGTTCCCGTCACGCCTTGTATCAGACTGTACAGTTGACTGAGGTCTCGCTGATACACTCTCCACTGACTTCTATGTCTAGAGAAACTATGACACACTTGCCACTGACTTCTATGTCTAGAGGGAGTCTGATACACTTGCCACAGACTTCTATGTCTAGAGGGACTCTGACACACTTGCCACAGACTTCTATGTCTAGAGAAACTCTGATACACTTGCCACAGACTTCTATGTCTAGAAGGACTCTGACACACTTGCCACAGACTTCTATGTCTAGAGGGACTCTGACACACTTGCCACAGACTTCTATGTCTAGAGGGACTCTGACACACTTGCCACTGACTTCTATGTCTAGAGGGACTCTGACACACTCGCCACAGACTATGTCAAGTGGGACTTCTGAGACAGCGTGATCGCCTGGTTTAATATAGAAGATACTCTTTGTGTTCTAATGTAGTACAACAGTAGCGGCCTAGGCAGTTGCCTAATTTGCCTATTCCTAAGAAAGTCTCTGATTGCTATAATCAGTGGGCTATTAATAAATATTGAAATAATGTTTACAATAACTGAGTAAGTAAATAATGTAGATGTATTATATGAATGACTTGTGATGTATTGATTTTGACCTATGACCTATTGATTAGAGACTGGCTATGTATTTTTGTTTGTTATTAAACCATCCACAGCCCACGCTAATTAGAATTAATTTGACACATTTTAACATTTAAATATATGTATATATATCTATGGGATTTATAACAAAAATACATATGACCATTTCTTCTAATTAGGCCAGTATTTCAAACTAATCAAGTAATTTGTTTGTTTATAATGAAAGTCCTATAGTTTGTTCCAGCGGCATACAGACGTCTAATGTCTCAGACTGCTCACAGTTAGCTTTTTTTTTTTCTCTTTTTAACTTTTATACTCACTCCTGTTGGGAAATTATTTAAAATGTGAAGTTTTTTTTTTTAGAGCATTTTCTAAAAAAAAAATGCTCTATTGTCCCCGTTTTGTCTGTCCGTCATCACCCTAGATCTCAATAACCATAAGTCCTAGACCCATGATGTATATATCATTTTGTAGGTCTTGGCCTGCCAAGAAATGACTTTTTTCATTTCGCGATCTGACCTCTCAGGGCCGTAAAAGGGGCCTTAGTACCGTTTTTTACTAAATAAGCTTTATTAATAAAGGAGCGCTATATCTCAGCAACTATAAGTCCTAGACCCATGATGTATATATCATTTTGTAGGTCTTGGCCTGCCATGTGTACATCAAAAGTTCATTTTGCGATAGGACCTCTGAGGGCCGGGCTTCAGGGCTCCTAAGGGGCTTATATATTATATATACACCTTGTACGTTCAATAACCGTTCATTTGGTGCGAAATACTGCAGCACGTAGTTTCACCAAGATTTATTAAGAAACTCATCAAATGAAATAGTGAGCTTGTGTTCTGAGTTTAATTGAAAGTATTAGAGCTATGCAACAATTGACGGAGTTTTCGGACGATTAAATGACTATAATTTCGAATGTTTTCAATTATGAGTCCTATTTCAGTAACCACAAACCACTTGTAGTTAGATTTAAGAGAAAATAATTTTTTTTCAAATATAAAGAAACGTCTTTATAATTTATTTTTTACAGATATATGCATTACACAATTGAATTTATAAACATTTCCAAAATTTACAAATATTTACTGAAAGATAGCATACGTACTGATACATAACATGAAAATGCGCTAACACGTTCTGTGTCCAGAATGGAACAGGCTTAATTGCTTGTTTTTGTATGTTTTATAAAACATGATTATTTCTCTATCTGGAAACAGAAGATCTTTATGCTAGAATCATTTCTTTCATTTAAAAAAAAATATTAAAACAAGAACTGTAGAGTATAGAGCATAGCCTATTCCAACTATGATTAAATTTAATGGGAAATGCTGAGATAACAGGTTTAGGGAGATTTTTTTTTGGGTCTTGAATAAGTTCACTGTTGGAAATCACAAGATTACGCCTATGGAAATGTCCTTATTAGCCTCTTTATATATTTGATGTTTGTGCTAAACGCTGTGTCTTCTATATATCTCTCTCTCCCTCCCCATCCTTCCCTTTCCTTCCCTCCCCCCCTCTCTCTCTCTCACCTAACCTCTCCCTTACTTTGTCACCTAATTTTTCTGTCGTTCACCCTCGTTTTCGGTTACCAAACATCTTTCTGTATCTAGTATAGTTTGCTACTTATTATTTTTTCTACTCTTTACCTCTTGATCTTACTATTACATTCTTTCTCCCAACCCCTTCTCTCTGTGTATTTTTCTCTCTCTCTCTCTATCTCTCTCTCTCTCTCTCTCTCTCTCTCTCTCTCTCTCTCTCTCTCTGTCTAACTCGTCTGTCTTCTATTCAAGTCCAACATTTCATCAGGTTATAAACTGCACGTCTCCAACATTCCAAGGCAAATAATAGGTAGCCTATGAGATGAGTTTTTAAAAAAAAAATATAAATCCACATACCTACATCTATACACAACCAGTTTCTGTATTGTAGTGTTGTTTTAGTCCCAGGTCCTATTTTAGTTTCAGTTTTTATTTCGTTTTTTCTGTAATAATTTTAGTTTTAGTCTAGTTTTAGTTTTAGGCCTAATTTTAGTTTTCGTTTTAGTTTTCGTCGACTAAAACACCAGAGTTTTAGTTTTCGTCTTATTCATTTTAGTTTCACTTTTAGTTTTAGTCTTGTAAACACCAATTACAAATAACATCATTGTTCATGACCAATTGTTGAAACAGATTGAAGCATAATAATAGTAGTCACAGAGATGACAGCTCAGTGTACTGAAACTGAGTCATTTCACTTCATCGTCACATTATAAGTCACACTATCACATTGTGTTATGTGCCGATACCATAACTAAATTTTTGACTATATTGTAGACTAGCAGACTTGCAGTGCATGTACAAAAAAAAACTAAAAACGTAATAAGAAACCGAAAACGTAAGTCAAAATTAAAACAAACGTGTTTATTCTAAGACCTAGAACTCTGAAATAACTAAACTAAGTAACAACAGTTTACTTGAAGAGTGAAGTAATTCTATTATTTTGATGACTTATATTCAGGGTTGTTAGTATCGAAGTATCGGTATCGGCCAATACAGTATCGGCGATACTTTTTTTATTATTGAGTGCTGTATTGCCGATCCTTTTTGTATCAAGTATTGATTTGTGTATCGCCGATACAATTTAAACAAAAAAATTTCGATACTCTATACCGATACTTTACTAGTGCCGCTATTTGCAAAAAAACAATAGCGATTTTAATACATTGTCATCTACATAAATTCAATCCCTACTAGCAGCCATCAACTCTACCAATATTAACGACAGCCACCTCCCCATCAATACACCACGGTCGGCGAGTTGAAGGAAAAATTTAGCTTTAATCTTCTTTTGAAGACTCTTTGCGCGCCGAGGTCTATAAATGTTATTCTTAGATTCTTTCATTCATTTACTTTCTTTCTGTCAACTATTTGTTCAATGTTTTAATGAACGACAGAAAAGAAAACTTAATTTTTTTATCCATCTGTCAGTTATACACACACACAACACACCCACACACACACACACACACACATATATATATATATATATATATATATATATAAATGTATATACTGTAAGTGTTTATAGGTTATATAGTGATAAATTATATACCTTACTGTATTCTTGTGTGTATGTTTGTTAATTGAGTTGTTAATTCATTTGTGCTTATTTATATTTATAAATTGTTTTTATTTATTAATTCATTTTTTTAGTATTTACTACATTTCATTAAAAATAATTAATTGAATGGTATTAAATTCTAAAACTGTATGTTTTAATTAAAATTGAAAACTTTGTAATAAAACAATATCATATAATTAACACATATTATATTATTAAATAATATGCCGAGTTCAACAAACAATACAATTCGGGTGGTTAAAAACAATTAATTGAATAGAAATTAATGAACATCAACAAATTTTAAAAAAATACAGTGGATTCCGCTTTATTGGGACACCACTTATGTGGGACATATCTCAAAGAAACCAAACCAAGAAGCCAATAGTAAATTTGTATGTTTAACTGGGACAGCCGCTTAATTGGGACAAAAAGCCTCGGTCCCGATGTGTCCCAATTAAGCAGAATCGACTGTATCTTGTAAAACGACACTCTTTGATCTAACCGCATGGCAATTTCAAACTTTCAAAGCAAAATTTATATCGTCGGCTGTCATTTTTCTTTTTTTTTTTATCTTTTGTTGTTCTTTCTTTCATGTGTCAACATTATACCGGAAAAGACGATAAATGGGGATTTTAGTTTTTATTTCGTTGGGGAATTTTAGTTTCAGTTTTTATTCAGTCTTTTGTCTACGAGATTTAGTTTTCGTCTAGTTTTAGTCTTGCTGATAATTTTAGTTTTAGTTTTAGTTATCGTTGACGAAAAGTCAACATTTTCGTTAACGAAGGTTTTAGTTTTAGTTTTCGTCGACGAAAACAACACTACTGTATTGTATGCTTGAGGTTTGGGGGTGGGTGGGGGGAGGGGGTAGAGAGAGAGAGAGAGAGAATGGGGGGGTGGCGGGGCGGGGGGGGTAGTGAGTGGGTGTTGGGTGGGAGTAGATGCAGTGTGAAGATATTCAACCATAACATGGTCGGTGGAAAATGCAGCCGACCATGACCTCCTTCAGTCCCAACCAGGTAAATGTGTGTGGGGAGGGGGGGAGAGAAGGAAACAACCATTGTCCTAAATAAAGGTTCTCACTATAGCCGTGTCATGTGACACCTATGTTTACAAACAAAAATGTCTGTGCTCTTTAGAAGGAATGCACGACAAAATGCACTGATGCTATTGGTATCGGCCATAGAAGATTATAGGTATCGGGCATTGATGTTATATGTATCGGCCATAGATGTTATAGATGTCGGCCATAGAAGATATAGGTATCGGCCAGTGGTGCAATAGGTATCGGCCATCGCAGTACGGTTCACTAACGTAAATGATCAAACCATATTTTTTCCGTGTATGGTTTGTTTTGTTTATTACAGTACACATATAAACTGTGTTCCACGTTTGTTTTGTTTATTACAGTACACATACAAACTGTGTTCCACGTGTTGTTTACAAACCTGTAGCCTAGCCATACGGCGTGTAGATGTTTCTGTGATAACACCAATCAACGAATTCTCACCAGTTGTTTAAAACAAACACTCGTAGTCATACGTGTTTTCTTTGTCATACAGATTATTAATAAACGAAAACAATAACAACTAAAACCAATGCACAACGCATATACACACACAATACACACACACACGCAATACAAACACACATACACACACATACACATACACACACACGCAATACAAACACACATACACACACATACACAATACACACACACGCAATACAAACACACATACACACACATACACATACACACACACACGCAATACAAACACACATACACACACATACACATACACACACACGCAATACAAACACACATACACACACACGCAATACAAACACAAAACACACATACACACACATACACATACACACACACGCAATACAAACACACATACACACATACATACATGCACATACACATACATATACACACAAACATACACACACATATAATACACACACATACATACATACACACAAATACATACATACACACACATACACAAACATACATACACACACAAACATACACACACATATCTACACACACATACATACACACATACATACGCTTACACACACATACAGACACACATACATACACACAAACACATTCACGTACACATACATAATACAATGTGCACTTATATATATAGATTCATATTTTAAAGCTGTTAAAGGATCTATGTCACTGTGACATTGGGATTGGGGTTGTGGTTGTGGTTGGGGGGGCGGAATTTGAAAAGTACACATTCTATTGTAAGTGTAATCTGGGCTTTATCTGTTTGTTTGTTTGTTAGACTTATAACACCGCGCTCGGATCTATACTGAGAAAATATTAAGACATTACCACACACACACTACCTGTTAACGCCCTGTTATTACACCTTAACATCATGTTGATGTGTATGGGACTGTAAAATTTCATATATGTGCGTTATTTATAAAATTTTCATATTTTATTTTTATATTCTAGGTCAGCCACTGTCCTAATACATCATCTACCTCACTATCTTTCATACACCCTCTACCTCACTATCTTTCATAAACCCTCTACCTCACTATTTTTCATACACCCTCTACCTCACTATCTTTCATACACCCTCTACCTCACTATTTTTCATACACCCTCTACCTCACTATCTTCCATACACCGTCTACCTCACTATCTTCCATACACCGTCTACCTCATTATCTTCCATACACCGTCTACCTCACTATCTTCCATACACCCTCTACCTTACTATCTTCCATACACCGTCTACCTCACTATCTTCCATGCACCCTCTACGTCACTATCTTCCATACACCCTCTACCTCACTATCTTCCATGCACCCTCTACTTCACTATCTTCCATGCACCCTCTACGTCACTATCTTCCATACACCCTCTACGTCACTATCTTCCATGCACCCTCTACCTCACTATCTTCCATACACCGTCTACCGCACTATCTTCCATAACCCTCTACCTCCATATCTTCCATACACCATCTACCTCACTATATTTTATGTAACGAAACATATGTTTTATATTTCGCTACATCCATTGTCGGTCGTATGTTTCATTTCTGATCCTGTTTTGATACTTATTTTATTAAAGTGTCGTATTGTAAAGATCATTTTTTTTTAAATTAGAATTTTCTTTTATAGTAAGCCTCATAGATTTTCATTCACCCGAGTTTTATTTATGTCTTTATTTTGTTTGACCAGGTCCTGGGGTAGGGGAAGGTGTGTGTGTGTGTGTGTGGAGAGGTGGTGTGTGTGTGTGGAGGGGTGGTGTGTGTGTGTGTGTGTGTGGGATGACTAATTGTATCTCCCTGTGAAAATTTAAATGTATAAACAATGCCTCATTTTCAGAAACTTGTGTTGTTATAAAACTAAAAATTAATTTACCTTAACAGCGTGACACTGAAACAGGTCTAACCTGTTTGAATTCATGACTAATTAGGTGTGACCATTGGAATAAATCACAGCACAAATCATTGAAAATAAAAGATAAAAAAATAATTTGTTTCCTCAAGTAGTGTTAAACCCTCATAGCTGTAATATTTGATGAGTTGTTGTTGATATGGTGTATATATTACGAATGCTTTAAGGGGGTTATGTTTTTCAAAATTAACGGCTGCCGCAATCCGTACACGGGTCAATGGGGAAGGGTCTGTGGGGGGTCAGAACTTTAAAATGATTTGAAAATTGGGTCATTGGTAGATGGATGTGGGTGATCAGCTGGCGTTTCAGATGGTGGAGACTTAAACTCCCCCCCCCCCCCCCAAGGATAATGTAAGGGAAAGCAATGGTCAACATATGTACCTAGTTTGCGTGTCCACTATAGAGAAATGTTGGAAGGTTTCCAGGTGAAGACGTCTTTATTTTTTTTTAAATATACACTAGAGAGCTGCACGGGATTGGGATTCGCGGGACTCCCGCGGGATTGGAAATAAATTTATCGGGAGTCCCGTGGGATTGGTTTTGTTTTTGTGGGAGTCCCGTGGGTTTGGGTTTTGTTTGAGTGGGACTCTCGCAGACTTCTGATGAATCAATCAAATCGCACGGATGATCTTGGGATGATGTGTGATGTATGATACACACCTAGTTCAGGGCCTTTCCTTGACATTCTTGGTATTTAGGTCAAAACGCTAGAGTAGATTTACAGACAGAGACTATCCCCTTCGATGTTTTAATATAATAGATATCTAAGAGTTAGGAGTAATACCTATACGGGTGACAAGGTGACAGACGACTTAGGACAAGGTGGGGAAACAATAGAGTAGTAGACAGCAAAGGTGTGAAGACCGAGATGCGACGTCGGACAGGCTAGTATGGTTAACAATGACGACCAGGTGACGCTCCTAGAAAGATTAGATAGTTAGGAAAATACTGAAGGGATTGTAAAGTACTTAGGGTAATTAGGGCACGGACGTTGGGGTATAAATAGGGGCTGGATTCGGACATTAGTTAATTAAGAGAAGTTAGGAGAAATTCGTAGTTATGAAGAGTTTTAGAGATCTCTAGTTAGTCAGAGTTGAGGCAGAGTGAATAATTGAAGTGTATTCATTTATGGACTTTTGTATTCTGGTGAATTTCTGATGTACATTTATGTAAATAAATCGTTGTACTAACAACGCCTCGAGGTTGATTGGTTTTTGAGTTGTGACAAAGGAGCGAGCAAATAAGAGTGAAACAGACAGATATACTTCTCTAATTCTCTTTTTTAATTTTCAAATAACGGATAATAAAGCAAACATTTAAAAGTTAGTTTACGCAAAAAGCAAGCGTATTCAGTTTTACGTAAATAAAGGTGGTAAGAGCAATATTTGGGAAAGTTTCAATCGTTTGCTCTTGGATGGTGAGGATGTGCCATTCGTAGTATGTACAAGATGCGATACCATTATAACTTGGAAGGCACACGATGGTACGAATGGTCTGTGGAAGCATCTCGAGTTTTGTAAAAACAGATCACCAGTTCCAAAAATTACATCAATGACTAGTTTCATTCCAAGTCAAGAGAAGATTGTTAAACAGGTTCCTGTTCGGGTTAAAAGAGAAATAAAAAACACCATTGTTTCAATGTGCGCTAAAGACATCAGGTCCTTTTCATTTGTCGAAGGCTGTGGTTTCCTACAATTGGCTGCAAAGTTGACAAACATTGGTGCAAAATTTACAACAACCGAAAAAATAAAATACAAGAATTAAAATTTAACAAACAGTTTCTCACTACGGCCTTGTGTACTAGTTATAAACTTTACTATTTCATAAATATTTTTTTTTTTCAGACTATCAATGATAACTGGGCAATAACTCAGTGGAAACAAACAATAATGTCCATTGTTTCTTTCTTTGATAAAGGGGGATAAATGTCCCTATGACTCCATTATGTATTATCTCCCATGAAGTGCTCTTATTTTGCGTTCTGAACTTCTAATTTTTTTTTTCTAACGCGAAATTCATTTGCATAATTTATACAAGTTTTGATAAAAGAATCCATTCATAAATTTAAAATTATTTATACCATGAAAGATAAAAAATAAAACAAAAAAAAAAAAAACAAAAAAACGTCATGGCCAATGATTCGGTCAGGGGTTTGAAAGCTGTACACGTGGTCAGCATGATGCGATCCGACGGTCTAGATTTGCCTGGCCAGGCTACACAACTAAACGTCCGAAATAAATATTACATGACGCTTGACCGTCTAAAGACACAACAAGTCTGAGATTCCTTAGTCAAAGTTATGTTTCATAAAAACATTACGCATGTTTTAAATTCAAAATACGAATGTTACATCTTCACGGTCACATGATTTGTAGAAAAGGAGGTGGAGGGGGTGGGAGGGTTGATATAGAGGGATATGCTAACAAAACGCCCCACGGGGGGTTTCAAGTCCTCGTTATTTGATTGTCATCTTGAATAATAACATGGAGATATATTTTTGTTCAATTTCGTGTTATCGTTTGCCGTGCTTTCCCTTCTAAATGTTTATACGAAAATGTCACCAAGATTTTTTTACAGAAATGTTGACTTATTTGGTGGATGACGGTACGCTTTGCCTAAATTTAAAACATATGAAATAATTCATCGATTCATTCAAAAAAAAAAACAAGAACAGCAACAAGAAAGTAATACGGGTGAAAAAAAAAACATTTCATACGTTTATTTTGTATCATATGAGAACCAGCAATGACTGTAGAGTTGAAAATATTTCAGATATTCAGGCGTGCAGGTAGACGGGCTGCAAAGGTCTAAGGGGCATTTTCGAGATGGCGATTAGGAGCACCGTCCAAAGCCCCGTCAGTCGGGCGTTTTTAGGTACGATATGTAGAATACAGTTACTGCACAGGGCCTCGCGTGTGACACGCATCCCTGGCCCCCCTTGCGAATCGACCAGTAATGCTAAGACCCGCCTCTGCAAACTTGCTTTATTTTAAAAAGTTTGACCCAGTGCTTCTTAAAGTGTGAGAGTTTGGATGGGGGTACGCATTACACCGGGTTAAGAATCGCATGACTAAAAAGAAAACATAACCATGTAAAAAAAATATTAAATTGTTTGTTTTTTCTTTTAATTGGGGTACACAATATAACCAAAGTTTAAAAAAAAAAGTGGGTAAGCATGTGTCAAAAGAATAGAAAACACTGCCCTATACAAGTATGTTAAAGTAATATACTAGCTTGCTTAAAGAGACAAATCTTTTAATCTACATATCGGCATGGCTAATCCTTACACTTGACGTTTTATTATTACTTTTCTTATAGGTAAAAGGTTTCGCTTTTTAATTAATATTTTATTGATGTATACATTTTTGTAGAACTCTTTATTTGATGATGGATACCTTACTGCGCAGGCCAAAAAAAAAACACCCACAAATTAAAACAAATTACAAGACATATTGACATAAATATTTTAAAAGTACGAGAAAAATAAATAATATAATATAATTAGCAGCTCACCTTTTATTGAATGGTTGGTGAACACAGTAAGAATTTAAGTCAAATAATCAACGTAGGTCGAAATATTCAACAAAAATGAAGAAGAAGAATACACACAACAAGACGAGAAACATGCGCGCCTTCCACAGTTGCAAAAAAATGTTAGAAAAATTCAAAGCAAAAACAACACCCTGAGGTCTAGGTGTGTTATGAATAAAGTTTATGTGGGACACACCCTGTTGCGCTGGTGGCTTTACAACCGCCTGTCTCAAGACACAGCTTTTGTCGTCAGTTCATCAGACGGCAGGCTTGCCACCTTACCTCTACCAGAATACATGAATACATAAATGGCCTGTTGTTGTTAGTTCTATTATTATTGTTATTATTATTACTATTATTATTATTATTAAAATGTTAAAAGAGAAGCGATTGTTAATACAATGGTATTAGTGGTCGCCTATTTTTTGGCTTACTAGAAAACAAAGTTAGACAAATTTTTTTGTTCCTTATGTTATTGAAATATATGGTGAGAAAGAAAAAAAAACAGAAACTGGGTTAGAGAGTATGTAATTTTTTTGAGCTTATAATTGTTGACGTTGTCATGGTTAAAGTAAATTTGTTTAAAGAGTAGTGGGTGCTGCCGTGTCAAAATGTAAAAAAAAAAATATTCAAGGCCTTAAAAAAATGCTGTAAAAGAAAAAAAAGAGAATATTCTATAGAACAATAATTACTTGCGTTGAATTCTTAAGTTATTCAAAGAGTATCATTCGGTTAGAAGTGTTTCGCGATTTTAAATTCTTCAACTGTTCATATCAGCTTATATCAAAAATGAAAAAAAAAAATCATTGTATCATTCAGATATTAATTAATATAAATAATCATTACTGGAGATATAAGCGAGGGTGTCTGCTAGGTGCGTAGATTATTTATAACTTATTAAATTGATACAATGACCTATTTAGTTGTGCATATTGTAATCATGGAAGTTCCTAGACAGTCACTCTATTTGCCTAATCTTAAGAACAGATATAGTGATACCTACCGCAATCTCGCTGTCAACGTACTATCCATGGTGCGGGTCGAAGTAACCGATGACTCGCTGATCATGTGACAGTAGAAATATTTCAAAATGAGATACGATGTTAAGTGTTGATATACCTGCTGTTGAACAGATTAAAATACATCGGAAATTCATTTTATTCTCAGATCTTAAAGCGCAAACAACGTTTCTTATCCCCTTGTCAAAAGAAGTTTTTTTTTTTGTGAAAAGAGGAGCTGTAAGGTCGAAGGAGGCAACGGGCGCAGAAGAAAATATTGGAGCACCTAGGACTGACATCAAAATGGTGTAAATATGATCTATCTCTGGATACTGACACCTAACCACCTCTGAATCCTCCTTTCGTCGGGCTCTTTGCGACCACCACTCATAAGGATTTAACATAACAGCAAGTCAGAATGTGGCCGCTATGGTCACAGGGGTTAAGGCTCCCCTGAGAGGTGACTAATTATTTCTGCCATATCGTTCGAAGACACACTGTCAGTGAAAACGTATGTGTTATGCTCCTACAGAAACAAAATTATTTAAACAGATATATTTAAAAAAAAACACAATAATGTTAATATTAAAATAGACTCATTTGGGATTATTAATGAATGGATTAAGGTCAATGTGGGCAAAAGCTTGAAATAAAACAGTGTCTACTTACATAGACAATTTAGCTTTTAGATAGATAGATAGATAGATAGATAATTAGATAGTTAGATAGATAGATAGATAGATAAATATAGATAGATAGTTAGATAGATAAATAGATAGATAAATAGATAGATAGATAGATAGATAGACAGACAGATAGATAGATAGATAGATAGATAGATAGATAGATAGATAGATAGATAGATAGATGGATAGATAGATAGATAGATAGATAGATAGATAGATAGATAGATAGATAGATAGATAGATAGATAGATAGATAGACAGACAGACAGACAGACAGACATATATATATAGATAGATAGATAGATAGATAGATAGATAGATAGATAGATAGATAGATAGATAGATAGATAGATAGATAGACAGACAGTTAGATAGATAGGTAGATAAATAGATAGATTGATAGATAGATAGATAGATAGACATACGGATATATTGATATATAGAATTGCAGACAGACAGACATACAGATAGATAGACAGACAGACAGAAAGATAGATAGACAGACAGACAGACATACAGATAGATAGACAGACAGACAGAAAGATAGATAGATAGACAGACAGATATATACATATATATATATAGATAGATAGATAGATAGATAGATAGATAGATAGACAGACAGATAGATAGATAGATAGATAGACAGACAGACAGACAGACAGATAGATAGATAGATAGATAGATAGATAGATAGATAGATAGATAGATAGATAGATAGATAGATAGATAGATAGATAGATAGATAGATAGATAGATAGATAGATAGATACAAGTTACAAAAAAATTATCAAAATGTGTGCATCGTAGACCTAGAAACCTTAAATACTATTTTTATTCTGGATGGTTGCTTTTAAAAAAAACAAAAAAATAACTTTCTTTCCACTTTGGTGAATTTGAATTGTTCAGCTTGGATGAACTGCGCGTTCATGTATAGAGGTGGGAGCGGCCAATACCTGAGGAGGTATATTCTCGGCGTAAAGAGAAAGAATGTTTTGCAACTCAAAACTGATGGCATACCTTAAACAAATGTCTTTTTTTTTTTGGCCTTGATATATACAAATAGTTCAGGCAGTTCATTTCTTATATTTTGGAAGTTTTAGACAAAGGTTATTTTTTTTTTGGGGGGGGGGTCTACGCTATGTAATATTTAGGGGCCCCTAAGCAAGTTGTCATTTTCGGGCGCCAAGACACAGATACATTTTATGCGCCAAAGAAATGCGTTTTTTTTGGAAGCCCTAGGCGGAGGTACTTTTGGGGGAGGGGGGGGGAAGGAGAGAGTGGTGGGGATTAAGAAAGTCAATGTCAAGGTTATCTTTTGCAGATCATGGGCCCCCTCCCCCTAATACTTTCTATACAATTGTTTCCCGTCATGAGAATTCTGCTCACACCACGTCAGAATGATTGTTCCATTGAAGTAGAGCGTATGAGTCTGTAGTGCCCTTTGGTATTTGGACCCAATCAACAAGCTATGGGTTTACGGGTTCATCAAATCACATCGATTCCAATGACCTAATTATGTGTTTCGTAGCGCCTCCCCAGGTACAGCACACATAACGAATGTGAAAATGAAAAAAAGGGGGTGGGGTGGGGTGAGGGCTCTACAAAATATAAATACCCCCATTTAGTGGCTAATAGTTTGAAAAGATACACACAAGGGACTTAACTGAATGAATTACAACATACTGGAATACCTAGAAGAAAGGGGGTGGGGGAAGCATTCCGCCCTGGTCCGATATGAGATATGGTCCCAACCATCCTCCAATTTTATATGTCCCCCTGTCCCCCCACCCTCCCCATCGGTTGACTACAACAAAACGATATCTTGATCTCTTCTCTAGAGCAGTTGTGCACTGCGGAGGGGTGGGTGTGGGTGGGAGGAGGCAGTTTTACCGCTGAGCTGTGCGTGCGCATTCAACTCACCGAAATAAGGAACGTTAAAAACTTAACAGCCTAGATGGATTGGCCCGATTCACTTTGTCATTGATTTAAGCCAGTCTTACATACCAGAAAGGTGTCATTTTCATTTTTTTTGAGTAAAATTAAAGTCAGGCCCGTAACGTGCGGGGGGGGGGGTGGTGGGCAGGGGGCGTTTTGTTTGCCCCCCCCCGCTTATTTGTTCTACTTAGTAAAATGTATTACTTGCCCGCCCCCCCCCCTGCTATTGCCAGGCCCCTGCTGTAGAATGCTAGGCCCCCCTCCTGTAGAATTTTCACGCTACGGGGCTGATTAAGGTGATACTTTAAACCTTCACTGGATTGTTTTTTGCAAAATATAAAGACGATGTCTTTTGTTAATGTTGCAAGATCTTTAGAGAAGGAACAAAAAAAAAGCAAGTACATTTAAATGAATTCGCATTGAATGAACTCAATTCCTTCCGGGATCCCAACTACAAGCCGTAAGCAAAGTCTTGCCCCCCCCCCTTCTTTGTTAGCTTCAATCATCACTGCCTCTCTTTCGCATTAATGACGTCATTCTATATCAGTTCACTGTTTCCCGTCGCTTACAAAGTTTTTCCCCACGTATACCAAAAAAGCCGCATCCGGGGCACTATTTGATTATCTTGTCTTTAAAAAAATTCTTTGAGATTTCTATAATCAGAAAGGATCTCAACTGATTTATCGAGAAGTAAATTGTTTTAAATAATAAGTGTATTTACCGTAACTTTAGATCATAAGATAATCACCTCTAGAAAAACGTATATCTTAAATATCTACATCGTTTGATACCATTTAAGGCAGTGTGGTCCCCAACTTTTTTTTTTTGTGGCTTAATGGTCGACGTTTGATTTTTTCACCGCGGCCCCGGGGGTGCTGGAAGGAAGGGAGTGAGCGATTATTTCAATTTTACATTGTTTTGATTTACAATGCCACTGCCGCTCACCTCCGCTCAGCTCCCCGGTTAACCTCTCGACCACGGAAAGTCGCACAACCCCTAGAGAAATACACCACAGTAAATAAAAGTGGAAATAATTTAATGTTACTTGGGCGGCCCACTGGCTTTTGATCCACGGACCGACCACCGGAATATTACTCGCTGAATATTTGGTTTTAGTACTTTTTCATATTTTTCCCAGAGTTCCGGTACCTTTTTGGTGGAGAAAACAACACTGCTAACAAGTAAATAATGAGAATTAATCAGCTTAGGTATCTAGAGATGGATAAACCTTATACCTGAAGATGATGAATATAATTCTAACACATAAAGAATAATACTTAATAATTGTACATATCTACAGATCTCTAGAACTTATAGCTGAAGATGCCACTACGCTTGTAAATATATATATAACATCAGTACTGATTCATCATCTTCAACCAATGTTCTACTTTAAAATTGTGTTGCTAAAGATATAATCAAAACGGCTGTAATGATTAAATGTTCATCTCATAGGTCCTATAATGATTATATTTTCATTGGCCAGCGCATTAAATAAGAAATATAATATTATTATTAGATTTTTAGTTGACATAATTTTCTAAAATGGCAAATGTGACAAGAAGAATTATCTAATGAATTGGTTTTTTAAAATCACGGATACAAATGAAAGCGGGGAGAATCATATTAATCAATCAATAAATATTAAACAACTTGTTTTCGTATCAAAATGCTGTAGCTTTACGATGGTTGTCGAAACAACACAAATTTATGTGTCCGGTTAATTGACTTTTGTGTTGGCGTGAGGTGTTCATTTTCAATTCTTTAAGAAATATCCTATAAAAAAAATGCTAATAAACAATTACACTTTAATCAAAATATACTTAATTTGTCTGCATAATATCTACTACCTATTTATGAAACAACTGGACTTTGCTTTGTTTACTATACTAGGTACTTCCCCTTGTCGAAACTACAGGTCTTTGCTTTGTTTACTATACTAGGTACTTCCCCTTTTGAAACTACAGGACTTGGCTTTGTTTACTATACTAGGTACTTCCCCTTATTGAAACTACAGGTCTTTGCTTTGTTTACTATACTAGGTACTTCCCCTTTTGAAACTACAGGTCTTTGCTTTGTTTACTATACTAGGTACTTCCCCTTTTAAAACTACAGGTCTTTGCTTTGTTTACTATACTAGGTACTTCCCCTTTTAAAACTACAGGTCTTTGCTTTGTTTATTATACTAGGTACTTCCCCTTAATAAAATGCTGGACTAAGAATGACCAGGGATTCCGTCCTGGAGACAGATCTGATACTTATAATAAAAGTCATTTCTTGTGAATAAATGTGGTGGAAAAAAAATGACCGATTAGTTCCTGTCAAGACCCCCTTACCCCCTAACAGGGCCTCACAGTATTATTACATTGAAGGCTTGTCAAGAAAACCCTGGAACACATTGCATTTTTGTGTGACAAAAGTCAATTTATTTATTTTTCGTTGGGGGGAGCGGGGTAGGCGTATGTCTTCTAATTGATCTAAAGCAGTGCCCCCCCCCCAACCTCCGGCGTCGGGTCTGCCCGTGGAACGAATGTTACTTGGCCGACGCCAAATTTAAAAACAACACGAAGTTCTCTTGTGGTCACATGGCGACCTAAGCAGTGTCATAGCTGTATTTTTGTGTATTTAATTACTTGTATGTAATATATATATATTTTACTTGACACTTCTTCTTCTGGTAGGTGTATATAAATTATTTGTAGTATGACCGATTAGCCAGTCTCTTCTGAGTTTCTTGTATATTTATTATTTGTACATTAAATGAAGTGTCCACAGATATGTGTGAGACGTAACACATATATTAACAGTTATGAAACACTGAATAAACAGTTTGTTGAAATATATATATGTATTTATTTACACTTGAATAATCTTACTTTAATGATGTATAATATAGTAGAATAAAATGATGATGTCGTAGTTCCTCTAGTCTTGTCAATTATCCTCTCAAGAAATCTATCGTCTAATCATGTCTGAAGAAATATATCGTCTGCCTATCGTCTAATTATTCTCGTCTGCTCTAACTAAAATAAAATCACTTCCGCTAAACTAAGTGGCCAGATAATTTTTATCTCTGTGCCAAATAACATTATTACAACATCCCCCTTCCCTTTAAAAACTAATGTTATACATTTAGTTTTTTAGTTTGTCTCTGGTTTTTCTGTCATTAATTTAATAAAATTTACTTTTATCAAATAAAATACAAATTTTATACATCAAATCAATAATAATCCTTATAAAAAAATGTCAATGTATCTACAAAATGTCAAACAAAATGGTTATGATACAAATATCAAACCAGTTATGATACAATACTATATCTCATATTTCAATTTTTAAATGCATCATATAGCATATCATAATATTGACATAAAAATTTATTCAATTTTCAAAAATATTATTATCAATTCAGTTTCAAAACAAAAAAAATTTACAATAATTAATTTTATACAAGTACCATAACTTCTTCATAAGTTTTAAGTGCATTTTTAATTATCATTGTTATCTCCCCTCTTTTCTCTCTCTCTTCTCTTTTTTTTTTTTAGTGATTATTTTCTATCACCTTATGACTTAATTGTCATTTCTTTGTATATATTCACTTCATGAATTTATTTTTAATGTTCAACACTTTTCTTCACCTCAATATCATTCTTTTCTTTTGTATGAGAGCATTATATTTCAGTACAATATATTTTTCATGTTGTCTTTTGACAAACTTCTTCTGTGGCAACAATATTTTGTTCAACTTATTATTTACCTTGCTTTATCTAGCAAGTCATTTTTCTTTTATCTCTTATGAAGACCTTTTCTTTTGTCTTCTGTCAATAACACTTTCCTTAGTGATTTGACAATATTCATTCTGCACTCATCAATTATATAAGACATTTTTCTTATGTCTTTCTCATCATTTTATATAGTGTGAATATATTAGCTTTGCACTTTTTCGTGTCAATTTATCTTGACATATTTAATATTATCACCATGTACAATTTATTATGTCTTCTGACATATAAAAAAAATTTTAAACATCATTTTAATAAAATTCATATGTTATTACAATCTTCATATCTTTGACTTCTTTAGTCAATAATTGTTCCAGTTACATTTTTGAGACTAATAAGTCTTCTTGACAATAATCAATGTCATAATCAATAATCCTTTGATTGGATTTAACAAAATTTTAACTTTTTAAAATCATTATAAAAAATTGAACAATTAACTTCAAACAATGAACAAATTCAATAAAATATGCATTAGTAATCATTGCATAATAAAATCTTTGCATAAACTTCAATAATATTTTCATCAATGTGAATGAAATGAATGAGTAATTAATCATTCTTACAACATATTCTCATGTACATTATACTTGTTTGGTGTATGTGTTTTATTTTAAACACAACCTCTCCTCATTCTCATCTCAATTAAGTATGCATATTTCTATTTTAAATACATTATGCATCAATCATCAACATGAATTCTTTAATATATATTATTTAAAAAAATATTTGAGTCAATTTACTCAATACAATAGTGTACTTGACAAGCTTAAATGTCATTATCATTATTCATGTATTCTATTATATTTTCAATACATATAAATCTTTTATTTTCAAATACAACTCTTATTTGTATTAATCTTTCCAATATCCATATTATTTTTACTTATAGTTCCAATATTCTTATATTTCTAGTCATTATCGTTATTGTTCTACTATATTTCATTGTTACTTGTTCCAATAAAATTTATATTTCATTATTGTTCCTATATTCATATATTTATACTTGTTATTTCAATTAATTATATTTACTCTTGTTGTCCCAATACAGTATTTTCTATGTTTAAACAATTCAATATGTTTACTCAAAAAAAAAAATATACTTATTTCTGACTGAGTCTCGACAAAATATCTGGGATATGGTTACTTGACCCTTTAATGTATTTTATGTTAAATGAGTAGTCTTGCAATAACAAAGACCAGCGTGTTAGTTTGGCATTATTTATGCTTTTGGTATTCAGGTTAGCTCAAGGTTTGTGATCTATTAACACAGTGAACTCATTGCCTAGCAAGTATTTGCTTAATTTAGTTATTGTCCAAACTAAAGCTAAACATTCTAGTTCTATTACTGAATATCTACTTTCAGTGTCTGACAGTTTTCTACTTAAATACAGTATTGGTTTATTAATATTATCCTGCTCTTGATATAGACACCCACCGATTGATGTCTTACTAGCATCTGTGCCTACAATAAATTTCTTTGTCATATCTATGGAACTTAAAATTGGTTTTTCTTCAAAACATTGTTTTATTTTCTTTAATGCATTGTTACATTCTGAATTCCATTCAACTTTTTGTTGCATCTTTTTCTTAGTTAATTTCACTAAAGGTTCAATTAAGTTTGCAAAGTTAGGAATAAATTTTCTATAAAAATTGCATAATCCTATAATAGATCTAACTTCTTTTTTCTTTTCTGGAATGCGAATCTCAAAAATTCTTTTAAGAATATTGTTTGTTGGTGTGACTAATCCTTGACCAATATGATATCCAAGAAAATCTATGTTTTATAAAACCTATTTTTATTTTCTCAGGTGAAACTGTTAAGTTATTAATTTGAAGAATTTCTAGTAATTTATTCAAACTGTTTATATGGTCTGACCAGTTTTTAGTGTAAATACATATGTCATCCACATAATATCTAATGTTTTCAATGTTTCTTAATAACTTATTCATCATTTTAGTGAACGTTGCAGTGCTGTTCACCAGACCAAAAGGCATAACATTCCACTCATAAAATCCTTCATGAGTTTTAAATGCTGTATATTGTTTAGAATCTTCCTGAACTTCTATCTGCCAAAAGCCTCTAGTTAAATCTAGGTGTGTGAAAATATTGGCATTTGACATTTCCTGAACTAAGTCTTCTATGTTTGGTAAAGGTTGTTTATCTATCACTGTAATAGAATTTAAGCTTCTGTAATCACAACATAAACGAATTTTGCCATTATTTTTCTTTCCTACCACTATTGGAAAACAATAGCTGGAATCTGATTCTCTTATTAATCCACTATTTAGTAATTGTTCTATTTCTTTTTGAACTTCATTTCTGTATTTAAATGGAATGTCATAGAATTTAGGTTTAATTGGTTCTTCAGTTTTTAATTTGATTGAATGTTTAATTATGTTTGTCTTTCCTGGTTTGTTAGAAATTACATTTTGAAAAGAATTTAATGTTTCTATAAGTTGTTTCTTAATATCTTCAGGTATGTCTGTTGCAAAATTAATTTTATTCATGTCATCCTGTTGATCTAAACTTATTACTGGAATCTGATCAGTGTCATTAATATTATTTTCTAAACTATAAGTGTTGTCTTCTCCGATTAAACAATTTAAAGATTGAATCTGTTGTACAATGGTTTCTAATTCTGTAGGAGGATCTAAAATATCTCTTAATCTATCAATATGAAATGTTCTACCCTCTCCATTTATTTCTACTGAATAGTCCACATTTCCTATTTTGTTTATTATTTTATATGGACCTCTCCATCCAATTTCATTATCTTTGGGTATCAATACATAAACTAGATCTCCAACTTTAAATTCCCTTAAGTACCTGTTTTTATTTTTAAGATCTCTCTGGTATTTATTTTTCTTCATGAGATTTTCTTCTGCATATTTGTTTGAATACAGTATGTTATTTCTGGTTTTGTCTACCAATTCAAATGGACTAATATGTTCCTTTTCTGTATTAATTATATTTTCACTGAATAACTGTAATGGTCCTCTAGGATTTGAACCGAACATGAGTTCAAATGGTGTAAAACCTGTTGTTTCATGAGGTATTTCTCTATACGCGAATAAAATTAAAGGTAAGAATGTGTCCCAATCCTGTCCATGATCACTAATTATTTTTCTTAACATGGTTTTTATGGTTTGATTTGCTCTTTCTATGGAACCATTTGATTGAGGTCTGTACCTAGCTGTAAATACCTGTGTAATGTTAAGCATATGAGTAAATGCCTGAGTAAGATGTGATTTAAATTGAGTACCATTGTCTGATAATATAGTGTTAGGAAAACCAAAAGTTGTAAAAATAGACAATAATGCTTTGCAAATTGTTTCTGCAGCTATATCTACTAATGGAATTGCTTCAACCCAGCGTGTTGCTAAGTCTATCATTGTTAAAATATATCTATGTCTTCTATTGGACATTACTGAAATAGGTCCAATTATGTCTATGGCAATTTTATAAAAAGGAATGTTTGTTGTATCACTTTCTTGTATGGGAGCTCTGTGTTTTGGTCCTATGTGATTATATTGTTGACATTTCTTACATGCCTTAACAAATCTTTTTACATCTCCTATGACACCTGGCCAGTAACAATATCTTCTAATTCTATCTAGTGTTTTCTTAACACCCAAATGACCTGCTAAGTAGCAATCATGAGCTGCTTTTAGTATATTATTTCTTAAAACTGTAGGAATCATTATTTGTTTAAATGACCTGTTATGACTAGTGTATTTTCTTATTAAAATGTCATTTTCTACCTTATATATTATGTTTTTATTTTCATTTTCCTCTCTATTGAAATTTTTTTTTAAACTTTCATCCTGTTCTTGTAATGTTTTAAGTTTATCCCTATCAATATCCAAAATGTTGTTTTGTCTACTACATTCAGGGTATTGTTTTGTACTGTTTTCTTTATTAGCTTGTGCTCTAGTCATTACATTTAATTTTTTAGTTAGGTTGTAACTATGTTTTTGTTTTATGTGTTTATTTAATCTCCTTAATGATCTGCATTTTCTACTGCAATCAATGCATTCATGATCAATTTTATTTACTGTATTCTTTATAGTATTTTCTTTTACAACTTCAACTGAATTACTGTCATTATTTAATTTATTTATTAATTTATTTTTTAATACTGTATAATTGTCTTGGTTGTTTTCCGCTAGTGATTTTGCCAAATGGTGGTTGTGTAATTTATCTATTAGAACTGTTATTTTATCTTCTTCTTTTAACATTGTTCTGTGTGGCTACTGTGTCTACTCTCTCTAAAAAATTTACAATGTTCTCAGTACCATTCCAATTTTGTATGCTTTTGAATAGTGTACATATGTTTTTATCTGTATCTGTCTCTAAGGGTTCCTCTATAATTGTTTCTAATTCTCTATTTTCTAACCATTTCATATACATTTCTTTGGAATTGTCTTGTATATTTTCTACATTTCCTATTATTAATGAGGTTATTGGTGAATCCATTAAAAGTGCTTTTATTTCCCCACTAATCCAAGGTGTTTCAATATAAATTTTTGCTGTTTTACATTTCACTATTTCTCCATTTCCCATTCTAATCTCTTCTATGCCCTGTAATATTTGTTCTTCCCTTACTAATTTTGAATCCAGAATAATACATGTACAGCCACTGTCTCTCAAGCACATTACTTTCCTACCATCCACATAACAAGGATAAAAAATTAACTCTCCTTTTCCCTCCATCATGTTACAGTTATGTATGTTGTTAAAAGAGTGTCTTTGACTTGATCTACCCCTATTTTCTTGTTTTCTAATGGGACTAGTGTTTGGTGATTGTCTCTTATTGTTATATTTATGTTGTCTTTTATTAAAATATTTGTTTCTATCCCCATAGTTGTAATACTGTCTGTTTCTGTTTTGATAATTGTCTGTATGCTGTTTCCTAAACCAACAACTATGCTTGTTGTGTCCTATCTTGTGACAAATTTGACATGGATTGTTAAACCTAGGAGGTAAGCTACTAAATCTTTTCCTGGTAACACTATTTTTTATGAGATTAAATTTATTTTGTGTTGAATTGAACATTGGAGTGTTTACATGACTATCCCTAAAATCTGACATGGCAGAAATTAACTCTATCTTCTTATGGACCTTTCTTTGTTTTATGAATGTGAATAGTTCTGATGTACAAAGTGTCAGTACTTTGTCCACCAGAAGTAGCTCTTTTATTTCAATTACACTATTTTCGTCTATCCCTGACATCTTTATCCAATTGTTCAAATGGGCCTCTAAATTATTAATATATGCCTGAGGATGTTCATTAGAACCTAATGTACTGTTATGAAATAAATTTCTATAGTAGTCTTCTGTTTTGTTGAAATGATCTAATAGTTGTTTTTTTATTTCACTGTAATCTGATGTGTCGCTATCTCTAATGTTGTTTAGGGCTTTTAGTGCATCCTCTGTAACTGATTGGTATAAATAGTTTTTCCATTCGGATTTGTCTATGTTGTTTAATTTAAATTGAGTTTCCATATTATGGAAAAATTGGTCTATTTCACCAGATTTACCTGAAAAAGGTTGTATTTTTATTTTATGTTTATATGTTTTTTCATTTTCTTGTTTTATTGGATTGCTGCCTCTCATTTCTAGTTCTAATCTTTTAAGTTGTAAGTCTCTTTCAATTTCCATCTGTATTTTATCTCTTTGTAAAGCTATTTCCTGTTTTATTTTATCTGCTTGTATTTCTGCCTCTCTTCTATTTTTTTCTGTTTCTCTTCTATCTTCCCTATCTTTATCCATATTATCATTAGCAAATTTTACAAGTTTATCACCTGTTAGACCTGCACTTTTGCCTTGTTTAAGATATGTTTCCCATGGATCAGAGGTTTCCTCAGCCATTCTAAAATTTATTTAATTTTTCTTTATCAAATTATTTATATAATTGATTTCTTAATTTTAATTTATTTATGCTGTATTGGTTTTTTTATTGTATATATAGTATATTTCAGTATTCAATATTCTTGAGTCTATATGCAATTTTATGTCAAAATAAAATTAAATTACCAATGTAAAAATAGTTCTAATAATAAGTGACAAATGAAAACATACAATAAATAAAATATTTCTAAGATTAATATGCTATCACTAAAAAAATGTAAAAAAAAAATTTTACAGACTAAGTTAAAATTATTTAATTAAATTTAGAGTTAGACGAGCGAAAACAAATACACAACTTTACAAGATTACTTGTAAAAAAAATTTAAGATACAAATAAAACAATTACTTCTAAACAAATATTTTTAAGTAAAATATCTAGATGAAAACAATATATATTTATTTTAATTTAACTAATTTTTCAATTAGAACTTTTCAAAAAGATATTCAACTATATACTAAGGATGTAAAAAAATGTTTCTAAGCATTACATACTAACATATTAAAATTGACACAACTTGCAAATAAGACAACAATTATAATTAAACAACGTGAAATCACTGTAAAATACCTTTCTTGTTACTTCGGACTTCGGATCTCAGGTGTAGAGTGCTGTAAAAGTATGGTTTCGGAAGGTGTAGACTCACTTCTCTGGTAGATGTAAATGGTAAGGTCAGAGTGTAGTCATTTCATAGCTCTCCTGGTACGGTTACGGTCTGCTAGGCTTACAATTCGGTAAGGTCTGCTAACTTTTCGGCTCACCTTCTTTTTCACCCACACGAGGATTTAGTAAAAAGAACTGATGTAAATGTTCTTATGAATTTACTGCTATAGCGATGTTTCAACAGCAGTAAATAATGTAAAAATATAAAGTCCAGAAAATGAAGTAATGTAGGTATAAGTACTGACTGTATATTGGTAGATGAAACAGTCTATAAAGGAAATCAGGAACTTGTAGATCTTGTAAATTACTTCAACACAGTTATGTTCTCTAAAGAACCTTCTCAGCTACCGCCATTCATGTATAATATGTTATGTTCTTTCAGGAACTTTTCCGCTGCATACCATTCATATATAATGTTCTTTATGGAACTTTACCACTGCATACCATTCATATATAATGTTCTTTATGGAACTTTACCGCTGCCCACCATTCATGTCTTAACTGTATTTTTGTGTATTTAATTACGCACTTGTTACGAGACCCTCTAGAGGGTCGTCTACTAGAAATATGTACGGGCGACCCGCTAATTTTTTTTTTTCTGTTTCCGGGGATTTTCGCGCAAATTGATATCTATAGGTCAGTGCAAGTTTCCGTTTCAATTTTTCGCGCAAATTTGTTAAAGATGATTAAAGTGGGTGACAAGTTTAACTGTTTGAAAGATTTGGACAAGGCTATTGCAGCTTATGAAAATGAATCATGCATTTCTCTTTATAAACGGAATAGCAAAACAATTGTATCGGCACGAAAATTAGGAATTAAAAGATATCTCAAGGAAGAGTTAATCTACTACACCATAAAATATGCATGTTATCATGGTGGAAGAAAATTTAAGAGTAATTCTACAGGAAAGAGGCCAAATCAAAGGTTCAGTATTAATACAATTTTAATTATTAATACAATTTTAATTATTAATACAATTTTAATTATTAATACAATTTTAACTAATTAATAACACATTTGACTTAAAATTATCTACTACACCATTCAATATGCATGTTATCATGGTGGAAGAAAATTTAAGAGTCATTCTACAGGAAAGAGGCCAAATCAAAGATTCAATATTAATACAATTTTAATTATTAATACAATTTTAACTAACTAATAACACATTTGACTTAAAATTAAACTTAAACATTTACACCTAATTTCTATTATAGTACTTTCAAGATAGATTGTCCTTTTGGATTGTTTGTGAGAGTAACAGAAGATGGAAATCAATTCCAGGTTGAAAAAATAGTTGGAGAGCATAACCATATCATAGACAGGGTAAATATATTTTTAAGTACTGGATTAACCAACAATCTAACAATAATTTTTTTAATTGTATGCATATTTACAACTCTATATCCATAATCTAAAAAGTTGTTAATATTTTTGCATTTAGGTGATATATGAACATCTGCCAAAGAGAAGGAAACTAAATGAGAATGAAGAGAAAGATGTTTCTCGAATGCTAAGCATGCATGCAAACAAATGGCTGATAAAAGAACATATTTTAAAGGAAACAGGTAGGCGGTGTAAAAAAATATTAAGACCACAACTATGTAATATTCTTATAGTACGTATACCTGGTTTATTTTTTAGTAGTTATCATTAATGGAAGCACTGTGTGAAAATAAACTGGATATATTATTTTGATTATATAAATTGTTTTTTTTCTATTTAGGCAAGAAGATAACCTAAAAGATATTCACAATTTGGCAGCAAAGCAAAAAGGACCTGTAGATGTGGAGTCTCTTTTGGCTGTTTTCAGTGACTGCAATGGTTAGTTTAGTTGGTAATTTTTATACATTGGCACTGTTCGTTATTATTGGTTATTAGCATATTATATTTTTATCTTGGTGAATGTAGAGCACAACATCTATTACTCAAATGATTTTACCATTTCTTAAAACTGTGTCACACTCCCACTACCCCTCATAAGTGAACGAGTTCCTAAAAATATATTGTTCTGCAACATGTTTTGAGGTTTTTTACTAGATAAACGCTAAATCAAAACCACTTATTAAATTGTTTATTCTTCAAAACTCGTTCATAATAATTAAATAAGCTTTTTAATAGCATATGAATTAAAAGCAATGAAATACAAAATTTACAGTTCAGTTAGAAGTATTAAAAACAATTTTTTTTTCAAACAGGACCTGATCTAGAACTTAGAACAAATGAAAATGGAATAATAACTGGAATTTTTTTACCGAGAAGACAGTTCAGCAAAAAGTTAATTGTAAGTGAATTTTAAAATAATAAAATTGTATAGACCTACATTTCTATGATAATGTTTGAAAGTGGGATTTTAATAATATAACAAGTTCGATTATAATGCAATGTATACATTTCATTCTGCATCAATCAAAATGTTGTATGCCGCCTCTTAAACTAATTCACCTCTATATTTTTTTTCTTTTTGTATTTTTAGTGTTGCTGGGTCATTTACTTGTAGGAGGAAGACCTGAAGATATATCGCCAACAAGGCCGGTAGATGTGGAGGAACTCAAACTTAGCCCTACTGATTTGCCATCATCGTTGATAAATGAACTTGTCATAAAAGATATTCTGGAACCTTTCCTTTCAGATAGAGCATGGAAAATGTTAGAGTCATCAAAAAGAAAAAGAAAGTGGCTGTTTGGCAGTGCCCAACTTGTGACACAAATACAGCAACTGGACAATGTTTTGAATGTGAGAGTTGTCTTGAGTGGTACCATTTAGAGTGTGCTCGCATTAGTAAAAAACCAAAAAAGAACGGTTCTGTGACAAATGTATAAATAATGTTTAGAATATGACATGAAATTTTTTTATAAATGTACATATTTTTGAACACTTTTTTATGTGTTTTATATTTTCATTTTTTATATAAGTTTGCATTAATATCCAACATTTCATGACATTATTGTATCAGTGTTTTTTTTTATAAAGTTATTTTGTGCGAGTTTTTATTTTTAAAGATAATTAGGAGATGTAAGATATATGTTGTAATTCAATAATAGAAAAGTTTATTTTCTTGTATTTATGTTTCTTAATTTTTTTAAATTTTCACTTCATAAGCCACTGTTTTGTTCAGATTATTATTTTCTGTGTGTTATTTATTGTTTGATTTTCCTAAACCTTCTGTTATTTTAATCATTTATGGTTTTAATAAGTTCTTGTATATCCTTTTGTCTTGGACAAAGATTTTAAATAAATCTTTAGTACTAAATTAACTTAGGCATTTATAATCATTTCATGTTTTTTTTTTAACACTATTTACTATCAGTTCAGTTTTTTTGCCATGTATTGATAATTTAGATTAAATATACCTATTCATTTGCTTGCATCTTTTCTACCATTTATTCTCCTTTTATTGTAACACGCATAATTTTAAATTGAAATCCATATAAATGCTCTGCATGCAGTATTTTCTATTTTGCATACTGCAGCAATAATCATTTCATGATTATGATGGGGGTATATATTTTTTTCCATTTAAATTGATTTCATTTATACTGAGGTAGTCTTCTAAATACATCAGTCATGATATTTTTATGCCCTTTGAGTGAGTGCAATGCTCTTTATTTGTGAATTTTACATGTTATTTCTATTTTAACTTATATCATCTTTTTTTTTGGATACATTGTTCAACATATTTTGTTTTAATTTTACAGAAATATTTTCACTGGTGCAAAAACTTAATGTTCATTTTTAGTATTTCCCTAAAAATTTTCTTTTTTTTTTAAAAGAAAAAAACATTCTATATATTTCTTGTTGGATTTCTATTGCAGTCTATTCTGCCTTCGTGGTGTAGCCTATTGAAATTCATTTCAAATTATCTTTTTAAATATGTATATATATATATTAGTCCATTTGTCACTGCTTTTATTTTCTCACATAATCCCTGAAATATTCAGTGCTAATATGCCTTAGAAACTGAAATATTATTTAACACTTTTATGTATCACTATGTTCAGAGGTTTTTTTTTAACATAAACAAGTTATCCACCATTAAAACTGGGATAAAATGTCCTTTCCATTTCATGTGTTCTTTAATTGAGTGCACTTTTTTTAAGCTAGGTACAGAACATTTTGTGTATGTTCAGATATCAGTGACTTGAAACACAGTGTTTTATGTTGGTATTATATAGTGACATAGATTTTTAGACTATTTTCTATGAAAATCATTGTGCACTTATGTAATTCTTTACATTCCAGGTCTTTAAAATAATTGTACTCTTTATTATTTGCTTGGCTTTTAATTACTTAATTTTTGGTCATTGCATGAAAAGAATTATGTGCATGGATGGAAATAATATGAAATCGTGGAGAAACTTAATGTATTTCAATGTATTTATTTTGGCATTACCACTGTACCCTTGGTTTCTTGTTGATCTGAAAATTGATGGCAAATAAAGAAGATACTTTATTTTTTCTCTGGCCTTTTATTCATTTATTTTTTTTTCTATTTTTAATATTTATTACCCAGTTATAGAGTATTGGTAACATACAGTGGCACAACCAGAAAAAATGCTGGGGGGGGGGGCTCACAGCTCACATATAAAAAATGTTATATAGTAAAATATGTATAACAAGCCAACCCCCCCCCGGTTTGCGCCACTGGTAACATAATAATAAATATTGTGACCATTACAAAAAATTATTATTATGACTTGAAATAAAATTAAGATGTTTCTTGCAAACAAGCTCCAAAAAAAAATAGCATGTGGGAAAATTACATGTACTTAAGTACTTCAAGGCATAGATTTAAATAGGTGCTTCAAATTGAATTTTAAATTATTATGAACACAATATTGAAAAGAACTAGTTGCTAGAAAGATACTACATACATTTATTAATATTTCTTTAAAAAAGTTGTAAGAAGTCATATTTAAAAAACACAACCATTTCAGATTTTATTATTTATTAAGCCCATGCTTCTGACTATAACAAATCACTTAATAGCCCATAGGCAACATGCAATTAAAAAAAAATAAATGTCTGCCAGCACATCACACAAACTAAGCTTCAGTTTTAATGTACTATTAGAAAAAAAATTGCTTGGAGTTCCACTCCCTTTTGACCTAGTTTTAGGCCTATATTCTTATTTTGTAATTTAAAATAATATTTTCATTAAAATAATCAATGCCAAATATAAAAATAACAGACTGCGTACTTTTTATTATTGATTATTTTAATGAAAATATTGGTATACTTGCACTGACCTATAGATATCAATTTGCGCGAAAATCCCCGGAAACAGAAAAAAAAAAATTAGCTGGTCGCCCGTACATATTTCTAGTAGACGACCCTCTAGAGGGTCTCGTAACAAGTGCGATTTAATTACTTGTATGTAATATATATATATTACTTGACACTTCTTCTTCTGGTAGGTGTATATAAATTATTTGTAGTATGACCGATTAGCCAGTCTCTTCTGAGTTTCTTGTATATTTATTATTTACACATTAAATGAAGTGTCCACAGATATGTGTGAGACGTAACACATATATTAACAGTTATGAAACACTAAATAAACAGTTTATTGAAATATATATTTATTTACACTTGAATAATCTTACTTTAATGATGTATAATATAGTAGAATAAAATGATGATGTCGTAGTTCCTCTAGTCTTGTCAATTATCCTCTCAAGAAATCTATCGTCTAATCATGTCTGAAGAAATATATAGTCTGCCTATCGTCTAATTATTCTCGTCTGCTCTAACTAAAATAAAATCACTTCCGCTAAACTAAGTGGCCAGATAATTTTTATCTCTGTGCCAAATAACATTATTACAGCAGCAGGTAATTATTATAACAGTGTCATACATACAGGCACTGAATCTGGGGGGGGGAGGGGGGAAGAAGGGGGGGAGGGGGCGGGGGGAAAGAAGGGGGGGAGGGGGCGGTTGTTGAATTAGTCCCCAACACCCAAAACTTGAGAGAGCGGAATATCCCCGGGGAAAAATTCAATAATTTATAACGTAAAAGTAATGTAAACTGTTAATGTTTAAGGTTGTGTGTGCGTGTGTGTTTTTGATTATCAGTTTTGTTTACATTAGTTTGCATAGTAATACGACATTTTTTTTAATTCACACTTCAACCATTCTGAGGTAAGAATATATGTAACTTAGTAGGCTGACCAAAAAAAAAACTCTCAATTGTTTATGGCCCAAATAAATAAATAAATAAAAAACGTAAACAAAAGCTCCGAATTATGCTAACCCCCTCCCTCCCCTCCCCCCTTCCCGTTAACAAATACCCCTATAGTGATAAAAGTGTCCCTAAGACAACTCCAATTCAAACTTTAATGTTTGGGGCCCAAAAAAAAACAGCCACTTTGTAAGACTCCCCCCCCCATTCATTTACTAACAGAGGTCCCCAGGCAGCCGATACTTTCTCTATCCATAAAAAACGCCCCCGAACATGTGCAACTATTATTTAAATAATTGTGTTCAACGTGTTTCAAAGTGTTCAACGGCAGTCAATTGTATATATTATTAAAGTTGATGGAATTCAAAGTGTTCAACAATAGTCGATGGTATTTAATTTACGTTGATGGAATTGAAAGTGTTCAACAATAGTAGATGGTATTTAATTTACGTTGATGGAATTCAAAGTGTTCAACAATAATCGATGGTATTTAATTTACGTTGATGGAATTCAAAGTGTTCAACAATAATCGATGGTAATTAATTTACGTTGATGAAATTCAAAGTGTTCAACAATAGTCGATGGTATTTAGGTTGATGAAATAAGCCATTTTATCTAGTAGGCACTCTCTCTCTCTGTCAGTCTGTCTCTCTCTCTCTCTCTCTCTCTCTCTCTCTCTCTCTATATATATATATATATATATATATATATATATATATATATATACACATACACTCACTTTATGGAGTAGTTTATTAATTTACAGAACCCTTCTTATAGGTCACCCAGTGTTAAGGGGGGGCCAATTTAAAATAGGGATGGGGGGATGTCAAAGTGATATGGTCCCGAAGGTTTATGGGTTCCCCCAGTGTAATGGACCAAGGCGCTATGTTCCCCCATTAATAAGAGGGGCCCCAGTGATACGTTCCTGCCCCCCATCCCCGTTGTCAAGGGCCACCTTGCATTTTTATCTAGCGGTAATTCATTTTTTAAAAAAAAATAATGTAAAGGTTTAAACTATTTGCTATTAGAAATATCTTTATTTTCAGAACATCTTTCTTCCTCACATTGTGATAAGCCTACATTGGTGACAGCTGGGCCCGGCAAAAGGAAAGAATAATCTAACCCGTTTAATCGGGCCTGCGCTAAAAGGAAGAATCAGAGAGACCTGAGTTGTTATAGAATATTGGGAGGGAGGGGGCAGGATTTGTATGAATGAACCTCACAAAATTTTTCGCCATTTGGCTCTAATATGTATCTCGGTCGGAGTCCTGAAGTATTCATCCTCTTCACAAACCTTTTTGCCAATCGGCGCAGGAATCCTCCAGAGCCAATAATGTGTCTCGATTTTTTAACACAATTTTGAAATGAATTTTGCCAAAAGATCCACTTGATGAGTGTTAATAAGATAAAAATTATATGATGAGAACGCCGTGAGTGTTGATTGTGTATTGATACATTGACATTCCACACTCGTTCGCTGTTCTATTTTTGATTTCTGGAGAGAGGTTCTGAGTTTGGTAGCTGTCCATTATTTTTAAGCGCCAAATATAAGGTCGACATGGAACGTTTTGTTAGGTGGTTGTTTCCCTTGGATTAGTTTCGATTCTTACTTGGATTGTTCCGTGTTTAATACATTATTATCTTTTGTAAAATATTTGTAGTTTAAGTACATTTTAGTGTTGATATTAATCTTTTTGTATCAAATCTCTAAAAAAAAAAAATAATTAAAAGGACTCGGTAATCCTTTAATCCTTATCTTTTCAACCTCAAAACTTTGACGAAATAGAAAACACGAAAAATATTCGTTTATTCGGAGTTCGGTTAAAAAAAAAAAACAAATGCGGAGGTGGGTGGGGACAACATGTGGGGCAATGGTTCCACCCTCCGAGGATACGCCAAACAAATCAAATAGAAAAGTCAAAATTTAATTTCCCAGTTTACAATTGTATGATTTATATGTGTGTATTTACCTTGAAGAAAAAAACTGAAAATGGAAGAAAAATAATTTCCAAGCTACTCAAAATTGTGAAGGCGGATCAGCAGAACTTAATCCCTTCACCCAACAAGCCGTACTCGAAATATTGCCCATGATCAACCATAGCCAGTAAAACACGTTTTTTTTTATCATGACATAAAAAGAAAACATCTAGAAACACAACATATTGATTTTTTAGTATTGCTGACTGACCCACAAGCCTTACTTACATATCTCCCCCTCTATCAGTCCCTCATCTTCCACCTATCGCAACATTGTGTATAGCTATTTAACATTACTAACTGTGTTCTATCAGCACATTGTGTGTAGCTATTAATTAACATCACTGTGTCCTATCGCAACATTGTGTCTAGCTATTGAATATCACTAACTGTGTCCTATCGCTACATTGTGCCTAGCTATTGAACATCATTAACTGTGTCGTCATTTCCAGTTAACGGTTAACACAATGTAATGTTCGGTTTCATATAAAGTGTAAACAGGGGACCTAACTCTACAGAAATGTATTCAAACCATGTTTAAGTGGCTTCATCAGCATCACTCCATCAATATCCTCTCATATCAACACTACATCAATCTACTCTCATATCAACACTCCATCAATATCCTCTCATATCAACACTACATCAATCTACTCTCATATCAACACTCCATCAATATACTCTCATATCAACACTACATCAATCTACACCCATATCAACACACCACCAATATACTCTCATATCAACACTACATCAATCTACTCTCATATCAACACTCCATCAATATACTCTCATATCAACACTCCATCAATATCCTCTCATATCAACACTACATCAATCTACTCTCATATCAACACTCCATCAATCTACTCTCATATCAACACTCCATCAATATACTCTCATATCAACACTCCATCAATATACTCTCATATCAACACACCATCAATCTACTCTCATATCAACACACCATCAATCTACTCTCATATTAACACTCCATCAATATACTCTCATATCAACACTCCATCAATATACTCTCATATCAACACTCCATCAATATACTCTCATATCAACACTACATCAATCTACTCTCATATCAACACTACATCAATCTACTCTCATATCAACACTCCATCAATATACTCTCATATCAACACTCCATCAATATACTCTCATATCAACACTCCATCAATATACTCTCATATCAACACTCCATTAATCTACTCTCATATCAACACACCATCAATCTACGCTTATATCAACACTCCATCAATATACTCTCATATCAACACTCCATCAATCTACTCTCATATCAACACACCATCAATCTACGCTCATATCAACACTCCATCAATATACTCTCATATCAACACTCCATTAATATACTCTCATATCAACACTACATCAATCTACTCTCATATCAACACTCCATCAATCTACTCTCATATCAACACTCCATCAATATACTCTCATATCAACACTCCATCAATATACTCTCATATCAATACACCATCAATCTACTCTCATATCAACACACCATCAATCTACTCTCATATTAACACACCGTCAATCTACTCTCATATCAACACACCATCAATCTACTCTCATATCAACACACCATCAATCTACGCTCATATCAACACTCCATCAATATACTCTCATATCAACACTCCATCAATATCCTCTCATATCAACACTACATCAATCTACTCTCATATCAACACTCCATCAATCTACTCTCATATCAACACTCCATCAATATACTCCCATATCAACACTCCATCAATATACTCTCATACCAACACACCATCAATCTACTCTCATATCAACACACCATCAATCTACTCTCATATTAACACTCCATCAATATACTCTCATATCAACACTCCATCAATCTACTCTCATATCAACATTCCATCAATCTACTGTCATATCAACACTACATCAATCTACTCTCATAACAACACTCCATCAATATACTCTCATATCAACACTACATCAATCTACACCCATATCAACACACCATCAATATACTCTCATATCAACACTACATCAATCTACTCTCATATCAACACTCCATCAATATACTCTCATATCAACACTGCATCAATATACTCTCATATCAACACTCCATTAATCTACTCTCATATCAACACACCATCAATCTACGCTCATATCAACACTCCATCAATATACTCTCATATCAACACTCCATCAATCTACTCTCATATCAACACACCATCAATCTACGCTCATATCAACACTCCATCAATCTACTCTCATATCAACACTCCATTAATATACTCTCATATCAACACTACATCAATCTACTCTCATATCAACACTCCATCAATCTACTCTCAAATCAACACTCCATCAATATACTCTCATATCAACACTCCATCAATATACTCTCATATCAACACACCATCAATCTACTCTCATATCAACACACCATCAATCTACTCTCATATTAAAACACCGTCAATCTACTCTCATATCAACACTCCATCAATCTACTCTCATATCAACACACCATCAATCTACTCTCATATCAACACTCCATCAATATACTCTCATATCAACACTACGTCAATCTACTCTCATATCAACACTACATCAATCTACTGTCATATCAACACTACATCAATCTACTTTCATATCAACACACCATCAATCTACTCTCATATCAACACTCCATCAATATACTCTCATATCAACACACCATCAATCTACTCTCATATCAACACACCATCAATCTACTCTCATATTAACACACCGTCAATCTACTCTCATATCAACACTCCATCAATCTACTCTCATATCAACACACCATCAATCTACTCTCATATCAACACTCCATCAATATACTCTCATATCAACACTCCATCAATATACGCTCATATCAACACTACATCAATCTACTCTCATATCAACACTACATCAATCTACTCTCATATCAACCCTACATCAATCTACTCTCATATCAACACTCCATCAATCTACTCTCATATCAACATTTCATCAATCTACTGTCATATCAACACTACATCAATCTACTCTCATATCAACACACCATCAATATACTCTCATATCAACACTACGTCAATCTACTCTCATATCAACACTACATCAATCTACTGTCATATCAACACTACATCAATCTACTTTCATATCAACACACCATCAATCTACTCTCATATCAACACTCCATCAATATACTCTCATATCAACACACCATCAATCTACTCTCATATCAACACACCATCAATCTACTCTCATATTAACACACCGTCAATCTACTCTCATATCAACACTCCATCAATCTACTCTCATATCAACACACCATCAATCTACTCTCATATCAACACTCCATCAATATACTCTCATATCAACACTCCATCAATATACGCTCATATCAACACTACATCAATCTACTCTCATATCAACACTACATCAATCTACTCTCATATCAACCCTACATCAATCTACTCTCATATCAACACTCCATCAATCTACTCTCATATCAACATTTCATCAATCTACTGTCATATCAACACTACATCAATCTACTCTCATATCAACACACCATCAATATACTCTCATATCAACACTACATCAATCTACTCTCATATCAACACACCATTAATATACTCTCATATCAATACTACATCAATCTACTCTCATATCAACACTCCATCAATATACTCTCATATCAACACTACATCAATCTACTCTCATATCAACACACCATCAATATTCTCTCATATCAACACTCCATCAATCTACTCTCATATCAACACTCCATCAATCTACTCTCATATCAACACTACATCAATCTACTCTTATATCAACACTCCATCAATATACTCTCATATCAACACTCCATCAATATATTCTTATATCAACACTCCATCAATATACTCTCATATCAACACACATCAATCTACTCTCATATCAACATGTCATCAATCTACTCTCTTATCAACACTCCATCAATATACTCTCATATCAACACACTACATCAATCTTCTCTCATATCAACACTCCATCCAGCTACTCTCATATCAACACTCCATCAATCTACTCTCATATCAACACTCCATCAATCTACTCTCATATCAACACTCCATCATTCTACTTTCATATCAACACACCATCAATCTACTCTCATATCAACACACCATCAATCTACTCTCATATCAACACTCCATCAATCTACTCCAATAATAATAATAGAAAACGATGTTTTTTTTTTAAGTTAACAAATTTAACGATTTTTAGAAATTTGATGGTTTAACAAATCAAATCATTTTGCAAATTTGATAAACACTTCAAATTCCTTGGACAATATTTATTGAACGATTTAGTAAGAGACCTTATGTTAAGCTAAACTTTCAAAAAATTATCTGCACATTCTATTTTGGGGTGTTCTCTAAAAATATCATATGCTGCATACTACAACAAAATGTATTAACATTACGCTCGCTGATTGAAAAATAAAACAGCATCTCATTAGATTAAGTTTACATGTTTGAATTGGTGCGCTACCCCCTACCCCATACACAAACGCATACGTCAAAGTTAATCGATCGATTTTTCTGCTTCTTTTCTTATCATTTTCATGATAAATATCTATCGCTTAAAAACTTTTTTATATTTTAATAATATTTGTCATTACATATTAAGTTTTTTTTTTTATTTTTTTTTTTAAATTAATCTCATATTACGTTATTTAAGCGAAAATTGTTAATGATTAAATTCAAAACACGTGAAAATATTTTATCAATTTAATAACTATATTTATTTATTTTTTAAAATTGATGTAAACAACAATATCCTGGGTGAAATCTTTTACCTCTCTGGTGTCTTTTACTGGCAGTCAAGTCTTCTTCGAAATGGTGTCTTACACTTGCATAGACAAAACTTTACTTTTGGTCACTTGTTTAGGCGCTGCTCTTCCGACCAATCAGGGCTTGAAATGTGTTTACCGTGTTTAGGACAGGTGTTCTCATTATAAAGAGCATCTACCCCAGATTAACCTACTGTAGTGTGTAGAGCAGCAATAAACCGGGTCTAGACATACCTTAATTTACGAACCGATGGAGGAAGATTAATCCTAACTAAAAAATAAGGTAAATGAGGAAGGTGAATAGTGATGTTATGATACATAGGAGTTGGAAATTGGAGTTTTCGAAATGGTGTGTTTGTAATCGTATGGTTTTTTTAATCCGAGAAATATGACATAATTTCTACGCTTGTAAGCACTCGGTTTTCAGCTCATGGCGAATGACCTAGAAATATTTATTAATGACAGCCAGTTTATTATCAATTTGTTGAATAAATTCATTTATTTATGAATTTAATTGTTTCGCGGCCTATTTGGAATTCGCCCCTTGACCCCTGAGTCGCTCCTCGTATACATTTATATATTTATGGTGATCAATGAGAGCCTGAAAGTTAACTTACCATTTAATATAATTAGGGTGATCATTGTGGGCCTCAAAGTTAACTTACCATCTGTTATCAACAGAAAATCTAAAATCAATATGTTTCTACCCCTACCCCCCACTGTCTTGATGTGTTGATACTACTAGGCTAGTCAATATGTTGTTACATACACTGACAGTGATATATCTCAACCAACGGCTGGAAACCTTTTTCTAACCTTATGGATCCCAAAATTCAATTTTTCAGACCCCGCTCTCCCTACCCTCATGAAGTGATGGGCTAAAGTTACAAAATTTAACTAAAATGAAACTAACTTTCAGTTAAACTCTTTTTAAAAAGTTAAATAGATAGTTTATTTTTTTTAATGTTTAGTTTAATCATCAGTTTAACTACATTTTTTTTAGTTATAACTAACAAAGTTTAACTAAAATATTGTAACTTAAAATATTTCCTTTCCATTTTTTGAATATTTCGGAAAATTTCAAATTATCTAGTGAAAATTTTGTCTTTGGCCTTTTCTTATTCATAAAATTTCTTTATTTAACGTCTTTGGTTTTTGTATTTCCTTCTACACTTTGGGCGCGTTGTTTCGATCAACCGGTGCACCACAACCGCAATTGTTATGAAACAGTGGGTTTTTTCATGATGTGTCAGGATTTTTACAACGCCTTGGTTGATTTCCAAATGGCCGACATAATGAAACAAGCAATTAAGCCTGTTCCATTCTGGACACAGGACGTGTTAGCGCATTTTATGTTATGTATCAGTACGTATGTTAGCTTTCAGTAAATATTTGTAAATTTTGGAAATGTTTATAAATTCAATTGTGTAATGCATATATATGTAAAAAATATTATAAAGACGTTTTTTTATATTTGAAAAAAAAAATATTTTCTCTTAAATCTAACTACAAGTGGTTTGTGGTAACTGAAATAGGACTCATAATTGAAAACATTCGAAATTATAGTCATTTAATAGTCCGAAAACTCCGTCAATTGTTGCATAGCTCTGATACTTTCAATTAAAATCTTGGTGAAACTACGTGCTGCAGTATTTCGCACCAAATGAATGGGTTATTGAACGTACAAGGTGTATATATAATATATAAGCCCCTTAGGAGCCATGAAGCCCGGCCCTCAGAGGTCCTATCGCAAAATAGACTTTTGATGTACACATGGCAGGCCAAGACCTACAAAATGATATATACATCATGGGTCTAAGACTTATGGTTGTTGATATATAGGCGCTCTTTATTAATATAGCTTACATAGCAAAAAACGGTACTAAGCCCCCTTTTTACGGCCCTCAGAGGTCAGATCGCGAAATGGAAAAAAGTCATTTCTTGGCAGTCCAAGACCTACAAAATGATATATACATCATGGGTCTAGGACTTATGGTTGTTGAGATCTAGGGTGATGACGGACAGACAAAACGGGGACAATAGAGCATTTTTTTTAGAAAATGCTCTAAAAATTTTCACACTTCAAACAAAAAGGCAAACCTTATTTCTAGTTATAACTTTGTTATTAAAAAAATCTTTCGCAATGTTACGATAAGTTATGGCATTGATTTAATTTGCATGGAAGTGTGCTATGATGTTCTGATGATTATAATTTGTAACTGTGCTCCTACTAAATTTAAAATTAAATTATCTAGACCAGTGCTTCTCAAAGTGGTGGGCCGCGGCCTCCTAGGGGTCCGTGGACTGACCGGAGGGAGGCCGAGGAATTTCGAAAAATTATAAATTTCAGCAATCTAAACCAAAAAAAAAAATAGGGGGGGGGCCGCGACATATTGATTGGCGTTCCAAGGGGGCGTGATTTCAAAAAGTTTGAGAAGCACTGATTTAGACCCAAATAAGAGATTTTCAAAGAAAGAACTACTCATACAGACTATACAGAGCCAATGGAAACTCAAGATAGAACACATGCACTTTTGTCATCAGATGTACAAGATAATTTATGCAATTACATGCAATTGGTAGATAACTAAGTGATGTTGCTCAAACCGGCTATTTACTATGCACTCTTAGTTCCGTGTTAATAGTTCCTATAATTCTCACATTAAACATTATATAGAGCTAAAACCTTTAGTTGCGAATGCAACGGGCAACAACTAGTATATATATATATATATGTATATATATATATATATATATATATATATATATATATAAAGGCCATACGACCCGATGACGTTTAAAATGTATCTCTTTCTGTAACATCGGCATATTTAGAATTTATGTGAACGCTCATCTGCATTTACTTCCTTAACATTCAAATACTGGATGAACTTGTTGGATTGAACTCAGGTCAAAAGTCGAGCGTCTACATCACTCGTCCACCCAGCACATTCTATAGTTTGTCATGAAAAAAAAAAAGGTTTAAAAATATCCATCGAAATATAATCAACTGTGTTCTACGGCTTTGTTCGTGAAGCGTTTATCGTTCCTATAGTTAAATTTGCACAGGACCAGTATTGTTTGATTCATCTGGTTAAATTGATAATGTATTGGCTGTTCATAGATAAAGAGGACAATGCGTCAACCTTAAAATTAGTAAAAAAAAACATTTTATAAACAGACCGGTGGTCCGTATTAAACAGACCGGTGGTCCGTAACTAACAGACCGGTGGTCCGTATTAAACAGACCGGTGGGAGGTAAAAAACAGACCGTTGTGCCGTAATATACAGACCGGTGGTCCGTATTAAACAGACCGGTGGGAGGGAAAAAACAGACCGTTGGGCCGTAATATACAGACCGGTGGTCCGTATTAAACAGACCGGTGGGAGGTAAAAAACAGACCGTTGTGCCGTAATATACAGACCGGTGGTCCGTATTAAACAGACCGGTGGGAGGTAAAAAACAGACCGTTGGGCCGTAATATACAGACCGGTGGTCCGTATTAAACAGACCGGTGGGAGGTAAAAAACAGACCGTTGGGCCGTAATATACAGACCGGTGGTCCGTATTAAACAGACCGTTGGGAGGTAAAAAACAGACCGTTGGGCCGTAATATACAGACCGGTGGTCCGTATTAAACAGACCGGTGGGAGGTAAAAAACAGACCGTTGGGCCGTAATATACAGACCGGTGGTCCGTATTAAACAGACCGGTGGGAGGTAAAAAACAGACCGTTGGGCCGTAATATACAGACCGGTGGAACGTATTAAACAAAACGGTGGGTAGTATTAAACAGACCGGTGGTCCATAATAAACAGATCGGTGGTCCGTAATAAACAGACCGGTGGTCCATAATAAACAGACCGGTGGTCCATATTAAACAGATCGGTGGTCTGTAATATACAGACCCGTGGACGTATTAAACAGACCGGTAGAATGTATTAAACAAAACGGTGGGTCATAATAAACATACCTTCTTGACACAATCCGTTCACACCCGGTGTAGGGTCTATTGTATTCTTTAAAACAAGTCATATCATTCAACTTTGAGATTTTCATGAGTCTGTCAATGTAATTATAAGGTTGTTTGTTTTTTTTTAATTTATGATATGAGAAATTAGTTTTTAATATTTATTAATACGAGACGCTGAAATATTTGTACTTTCGTTTTTACAGCACACATACATTGTTTATATAGATATTCAACTAAAACCACTTTAACCCCTTGACTTTAACCCCTTCAATTTAACGCTATTCATATTATACTAAAAATGTGTATATTTTCCTTTTTTCTTCCCCTGAACGTAAACAGGTTTTAAAGAAAAAAAAATTGCAATACATGTCATTCTGATTGTTGAGATGCTCTGCTCAATAAAATGTGAATGCGACAGAATGTCAATTTGGGACCAGCAAATAGTTTATCCAAATAAGAAATTATGTGGAATGATGAAATTGTATATCAGAGCCTTAACAATTGATTTCGATGACCCTCACCCAAATCCTGGTAACATGTACATTAGAGGAGCAAAATGTTGCGGCCCTCCCGAAGTGTGGATCTCTTCTGATACGCTGTTTGTGTACCCCAAATGGCCGAATGAAGTTTCGTCTAACTTTTGGTTTGTATGCCCTAAAGGCTACTTTCTAAATGGATTGTACATATTCGAAAAAGAGTACAAGAATAAATGGCATTGGGTCCATAATATAAGACACAGGTGTGCCAAACCAGCTGCACATCCAGAAAAACACGTCCATTGTTACTCAATTGGAATTTTTGTGATTTTCCCTAATAGAAGAGCGTCTTGTGAAGAAGGCTATTATATAACTGGAATCCATAAATTGATTGGTGACAGCCGCGCTGCATATTTCAAAGACATAAGATGCTGCTCCATGGCGCTGAAACTCGAGGAGCCATTAGACTTTGAAGATTTAAAGACACGCATTATACATACGACATTAATAAGAATGGCCGAGTTGGCCGACGCATTGGGTTTTAAGTATTGCCATGGTGTCAAGGGTGAAGATTTTGAAAGGGACGGCGACACATTGATAACTAGCTCTGAGGGTTTTTTTAAGGAGAAAAAATGCAGGTACAGTTATTGCAATGACGACAAACTACAAATTACTTACGAAAACTGGAATCTGGCAGTCAAAAGTATTACCTATGGTAAAATTACTACAGATTATTACAAACCTGAGACTATAGATTCTGGGAAGATTTCTAACAGCGCGGACACTAAGGTGACAAACTCTTTTGAAATTGCCAAGACAGTCACAGACACTATCCATAACACTCTAACGGGCTCATTTACTGAGAGTAATGAAATTTCAGTTTCACTCAGTAAGAATATCTTAAGGTTCAGGGGATCCGGGGATGCATCCGCATCCTATACATATAAAACAGAATCTTCTAGTTCGTCATCATCACAAGTAGACTCTCAACTCCAGAACGTATACAAGAAAAAATAAAATTACTCTTGAGCCTATGACAGCTGCTAGCTACAACGTAGCGGTTTTTAAAAGCAAGACAACCATTCCATGCACTGTCATCGTTGGTGTTACTTTTTCAATAGAGCTTAAAGGTCCATTAAAATGGGGCTTTGATTTGAGTGGCCTAGAAGCCAACTATCACTATAAACATCAAGGGATTGAACATCCGGAAACATTTTACTATAGTTTTGGAGACGCAAAAATTCCATTTTACAAAGCTCCAAAAAAAGAACATGATTCAAAGTCTGCTCCTTGGCTGTGGGACGACATGGAGACAAACATACGATGGTCTGGTAAAGTTATCAACAGTTTAACCGATGAGTGATTATACGAGTTTAAATTGCACGGAGTCTTAGAAAAAGTTTCAGGAACAAAGATAGACATCATTTGGAATACAGAAAATCTGACTGTATTCGCCGTCAGTGGTCCGATGAAAGTCGTTAATGAAAAGAATGATGCTAAATGACCCAACGTCTAGAGTGTTATATCCAGAAAAACAAAACAACTAAAAATTGTGTAATATTGTATGTTTTTTCTAATAATTATGTTTTCTTTTTTCTTTCTTTGGATTTAGCACCCGTTTTTCCTTACTTTAGCTCTATAGCCCATGTATTTTCCTTTGCCATGCTACACTTCTCCACTATTCCCAGTCAGTGGTCTTCTTCCTCCACTTTCTCAATCCTATGGCTTTAATGTCTTTTTCCACCTCATCTAATCATTTGAGTCTTCGTAGGTCATTAGGCGCTTTCAAATTAGGTGTTGTCTTATATATTGCCCTTTGCCTTCTGTTGTTTTCCATTTTCCCATGCGTCCTACCCACCCAAATCTATTCATTTTTTTCAGACGTTATATTTTGTTCTTCGTCTAACTCATAGAGTTCTAAATTTATCCTGTTTCTCCACTCGTCATTGTCCTTTACTGGCCCATATATTTTCCTAAATATTTTTCTTTTCCCAAGTGTTTAGCATATTTTCTGCTTGTTTGCTGATGGTCCATGTTTCGCTACCATATGTTACTGCTGGTCGGATCATTGACTTGTATAGGTTTTTTTTTTTACATTTTCTGGAGATCTTGATGTTTTTTGAGTATTTTATGCAATGTGCAATACATTATGTTACCTACTTCTCATCTGTATTTGACCTCTATCATTATATCATTATTCTCACTTATGGCTGATCCTTGATATTTAAAAAAAAAATTATTTGACTAATTTTGAAATTTTTTTTTATTTTTCTTCATCTCTTTGCTATAGCATGTATTGTGTCTTAGATTCATTGACTGTTAAACCTGTTTTCTGAGCTGCTGTTTCTAATTCTGTGAATGTTTTTGCTCAGTCCTTTCTTTGCTTTCCTTTCAGTGTTGTATTACTTGCAAATGTTAGGTACTTGAGGGGTTCTAAAAATATTGTTCCTGTTTTCAGTCTTTGCTTTCCCAATTCTACGTTTATGTGTTATTGTTCCTCGCTTATCAAAGTTGACTGCTCTTTTTGACCTTTTTAAGGTTAAATCAATGCCCCTCTGATTGTAGAAGGCGTTGGTTAAGGAAATTAATGCAAGCAGGCCCGTAGCGTGCGGGGGGATGGCCTGGGGAGCCGCCCCCTTGCGTTTTGTCTGCCCCCCCTGTTTATTTGTTCTAATTAGTAAAAAGTATTACCTGCCCCCTGCTATTGCCTGGTCTCTGCTGTATAATACCTGACCCGTCCTCGAAAATTTTCACGCTACGGAGCTGTATGTTAGAAAGGGAGTCTCCTTGTCTAAGGCTTTGGTTTACTTGAAAATCTATTGAGTTTTCCCCTTGTACTCCCACTTTGATTCTTGAGTTTTATAATGTAATGTGTACTAATCTAATGAGCTTATTGTGTACGACAATACAAAAACTCAGACTATTTGGTGAAAATTAAAAATCAAATTTGAAGCATTTTTTTTTACATTTTTGAAATGTGTTTATATGTGTACATAAAACTTGGTGGATTATGTCAACCCAAAATCGGAATTCCTCAGGGTTTTGATGATTACACATTACATTCTATAAAAATAACATTTATAATCCCCATAACAGAAGCAACAAAGACTTCTTCCTACTTTAATTCTACCTCATCTCAAACAAACCTTCTATCTCATCTATAACAATCTTTCTATCTAATTTCAAACGAACATTTCTACCTGTCTCAAACAGCCCCATTAAATGAATCAACCAAGAGTTGACTTCAACTCAAGACAAAAATTATTTAAACCAAATTTATGTTAGGGGGATAGCTACTCTTGGGGCCCCTAGGGCCGTTTATATTGTATCGCTACGTATAAGGTATAGAACGGGGCCCTGAAAATGACATAATTTCTAATATATGCTATACAAGAAAAAATGGAACCTTCAGAAACGCTGTTGCCCAGCCCTCAGAGGGCATGACCAAAATTAATCAAACCTATTATATTAGCCTCCCATCAGTTTCACCTTCATTGGCCTCTCTGTTACGACCACCTCAGTATGAAGTATGAGCCTATTGGACGAATACCATCTCTATCACCTTTTATCCGCACTGGTACAATTGTCATCGCTAATCACCCATGGTCAGCTAGCCCGCCCTTTTGGGAGGTGAGTGTGAAATGGAGAAGGAGTGGTGGTGGAATGGACCTTCAGACTAAGTAAGATTTCTTTTCAATCTAGCAATTCGTTTGTTGTCGGTCGGTATCTTAACAGGAATTTCATGTTTTGATGTGAAAGTTCTTAGATCTGTTGACCAGCGCTCGAGTGGTCGAACTGCCTGGGCAGAGGAGATAGCGTCTGAATTGGAGGAGCAAAGACTAAGTGGGATTATTTTCTTTAAAGGTTTCGAATAACCTGTTTAATAGAATACCCTTCCCCCCTCTTTTCTCTGAGTAACAGGTGAAATAAGGCAGGGGGTGGGGGCTAGGTCTTGGGACTTTTTACATAAAATTATGCAACGTGACATCATTGTGACATCTGGAACATTCCAGGATAGATCAGTTTAAAACTTTGTTCCAAATATAAGCAGTATGTAAAGTTTCGCTTCAGTATTTCATACTAATTTGAAGAGAGAGTTTGATTTTCTTTGGATTTCCATTCTTCATCTTGGAAATAATGATTGCTTTGTTATTGAATTTCCTTGTTATAGCTGCTAATTCAGATAAGTACACTTCCACTGTGTTCTTAATTTATTTAACCTCATCCTTGTTTTTTTTTCTTTGATAGACAGACCATCCGATATAAAAAAAAGCTTTATTAGTTTCAATCTTAACAATTTTTTTCAATACAATTTCAATTAAGTAAATCTTTTTAGTACATTGCAACTTGTTATCACAACACGAGTGATCAGAACTTAATTAAAGTTAGCTCATTTATTTGACATAAAACAATATTTATTGCAGTGTCGAATTTAACTTTGTAATGGCGGGTAGACCTAGAAATATTCGTTTCAATATAGTAGATCCTGAAAATATTATGGACCATGCCGCCATTGTACAAGAAATTTGGAATCTATCTGGTTTAGAAAGAGAAATGCATAACCAAGAATCGTCTATTCAGTGGTTAGCTGTTAGGCGTCTATTGAGAAATAATATGCAGTGCACCACGTGCAATGTGTTATGTTATCTTGGAAATCATAATACCAGTATCGATGGGTTTCGCTGGTTTGTCCGATTTGTCACTTAAACAAGAGCATTAGATTTAATTCTTTTTTTACGAGAAGCCATTTGTCTCTCAAAACAAAAACTCAGATTATTTATTGCTTTGCATACAACTTTTCCCAAAAATCCACCAAACGCGAAACGAACATACTCAATGAGAACACTTTGGTCGACTGGTTTAACTTTCTTAGGGAGGAAATGTCCACTTATATGAACCGCTGGCCGATAGAAATTGGTGAGGTAAATGAAAACTTTGAGCCGATTGTTGTGGAAATAGATGAATCAAAGTACTTTCATCGTAAATACCACAGGGGTACTTGGAGGGAATGCCATTGGGTATTTGGTGGCGTAGAAAGGGGAACAGGTAAATGCTTTTTAGTTGAAGTTCCCGATAGATGGGCAGAAACCGTAGAAGCCCTGATATTGCAACATGTAATGCCAGGCACCCATATCATATCCGATGGATGGGCCGCGTATAGGGGGATAGAAGGACTCGGTGGCGGAGTTTATTCACACTCAGTAATTATACATGAACAACATTTTGTTGACCCCCATGACCCTGAAGTCCATAGTCAAAATATCGAAAATCTGTGGATGAGGGCAAAACGAAAATTAAGAAGTCAATTTGGGACAAGCGAGGGTCTCTTTCATTCATATTTGCAAGAGTTTGTGTTTCGAGATCAATTTAAACACCAAAATGAATTTTCCACTATTTTTTGCGTAATTAGTGAAAACTACAATATTTAGACAAACATATCTTACCTGGCTTCTATCCCCATAAAATATAATGAATTTGTTTCAATTTTCTTTAACCATTTGGCACTGCTTTATTTTTCTAATAAGTCTAATATTACATATAAATCATTATGTCATGGTTGAGTCATTTTCAGGTCCCCGTTCTACACCTTATACGTAGCGGTACAAAATAAACGGCCCTAGGGGCCCCAAGAGTAGCTATCCTCCTACATAAATTTGGTTTAAATAATTTTTGTCTTGCCCCAAGAGGACTAAGCATCAGTGTTTGTAAGGGTACCGTTTTTTACGATATGAGCTATATTAAAAAGTATGTCATTTTTAGGGCCCCGTTCTACACCTTATACGTAGCGGTACAGGATAGACGGCCCTAGGGACCCCAAGAGTAGCTATCCCCCTAACATAAATTTGGTTTAAATAATTTTGGTCATGCCTTTTAAGTGATGGGCATTAGTTTTTCCGAAGTTACCGTCTTATCTTTCAGTATTTTTTAATAATCTTGTAGTTGGCAGCTGCCTTTTTTGTAAACATTTCAGGTCATCTCTTAACATGGCTGACAGTATTTTATATAGAATATAGAGGACCTTTTTTACAAATTTATTTAATGCATTTAAACACACTTTTTTTATATTTTTTTCTTATTCTTTTAATAAATAACAATCAATACTATGATTTTGGAATGTTTATAGAAGTAAAGTATCAATATTATTTATCAAAATATTAATAGTCGCTAAAAATGGAGATTACTTATATATATATATATATATATATATATATATATATATATATATATATATATATATCTCTATACTTATAAGACGCATTTGTTGTCTGTCTGTATGTTCCCTTATAACTCAAGATCCAGACAAACAAATCACGTGAAATTTGTTACACACTAGTTATCAAAGGCCCGGTACCCGGACCGGCGAGTAGGCACACAGTTGGAGTTGAAAATGGTGATATATATATTAGCTCGTTAACAATCAGTCTATATACTTGCAGTGGCCCCAAGGACATGAACAGATTATTGTAGCCAAAATACATTTGAGAATAGGGACACCTAATAATACATCAAATAAAGTTCATATGTTAAATAGTTCCTCCCAAAGAAAATAATCCTCACTATGGGTAAACATAAACAACAACTCTTTAAATCATATTCCTTCATAATATTTTAATAGACTCCTTTCCAAACAGTCATTCATTTAATGTTTTATAATGTTCAACATGGCGTATTTAAAAAAATAGAGAGACTTGAGTGCTTGTGTTAAGTACAACGCTACATGTTTAACAGGTGGTTTATTTACTGTTATACACATTGTAGCATAGTACAATTAACTAAGAAAAATTGCCGACCCGGCACTGCAGAACCTAGGGATTTAGGGGCCCGGTGGACTTGGCATCTTTCGGGGCTGCCCCTGCATTTTGACATGAGATATTTTTTTTGACGCTTCTCAAGCTTGGTCCCGAGAAGAAAGAATCGTTGTGTAGCTTTTAGCTGATCTTCAATTAAAAACATAGTATTCCATCATTGCAGTTGAGGCCGCAGACGCAGAAAACATTAGGCCTCTTAAAAAAGAAAGATATATCAAAGCTTTCAACATTATAGTTCTGTGAAGCCAATACCGAACCAATGGATTTTAGGCATCTTCGGGAGGCACTACATTTTGACATGAGATAATGTACTGTAACAATAGCTTTAGATAGGTCTATACAATTTTAGAACCACTGTCAAACTCATGGGTCCAGGATACAGTCATATGTTTTGATAACTAGAATTCCAGCGGTATCTTTGTTTAGGGTAAAATTGGTTGTCATCACAGGTCTATGACCCCCAGAGGTAGGTGACGATAGATGTAATTAGGCAGAAAAAGGAATACTAGCCCAGAGTGAGTTTTTAGCCGCACCAATCCATAGGCTGGATTAAGAGTCATTAATATGTAATGAGTTAAAAAGGGTGTTAGCGAGCCAATCAGAAGTTCTGGGCGTTTGGGGCACGTGATAATTCACCAACACATAAATAACAGAGGTAACGGAAATTTGGAGAGACTGACAGTTCGACAGACCGACGATAGAGACATCAGGACACCAGTTGTAGAGATAGTTAGAGGAGAAGTTAGTGGAGAAGTAGTAGAGGCACAAGCTATCAAGTTATTGAGTTTTACAGTACACAGTCTATGTCTATGCTATTGAAGTATCTCTGAACAATCATTTCGGGGATCCAGGATACTAAGTGTCAAAGTATTGTCAGATAATTCCTTTCGGGGAACCTGGAATACTACGTGTTATATTGTGTACGAAGATTTGTGAATACTGCTGCACATAAGTTCATACTACATATGTTTTCTTATTGTTGAATAAATATAATTGAATCGTGGAACTTTGCCTCATTGATTGGTGTGTTGTTTGAGAGTGCAACGAGACTGAACGTTACTTAAGATTATAAACCAGTTATGATATCGGCAGCTACATAAAACCAGTATAGTTATTTGAAGCAGCAGTGAGGAACACACAGTGTTACCTTGGAGAAGCATTACATCAACAAGTACATAACATTATATACAAAAATATAGTGCTACATGTACTTAATATTTAGTTTAAAAAATATTTTGGGGGGCCCTCCTCAAACTGGGCTCCCTCCATACACCCTCTGTGTGAAGCCCCCATCATAAATGGGTTTGTTTGCATTGTAAACGTTGTTTACGGCGCTACTCAATCTCAACCCTTATTCAATTCATTCATGTGACGTAATAGTCAAAAATGAAAAAAAAATGTGACGCATTTTAGGTTGGTAATAAAGGGAAATAATTGAACATTAGAAATAGACATATTTTAAAAATAAAAACAATTTAAACAATATAAATATTACATTATATTGAGGTATCCATAATTTTGGTTTAAAAAATTTTAATTGTGAAACATAACACAGAATATTAATTGAACGATTTCTGTAAATATTTCTTTTATGATCGCTTCTCATTTAATAACAAATTGAACACCATAGATTTATTACGATACTGTGGGATATACAGAGGCCTATGTAATTAATTTCGGTTTCAATATAATTCGGAGAGTATCACAAAATATTTAGGCATGATTTTGTGTTACCTCTCCTAAGATCGCTTTATTGCCCTTTGGAAATGATTGAGGCGGTCGATAACAGTATTACATTGTGATTGCCATTTGGCATTCATGATATTACCTGCCGTATTTTAGTGTACGGTGTTTTGTCACCTCGGCACTAAACATATGGCTGGTTCAATGTCATTTCTGGCAGCCATGTAGGAGTTGATTCTTACTCGGCTGGCCAGTTGGTAGCCGGATCATGCATGTTAAGAAGAAAACAGTAAATGTTTCTGCCATCTTTGAATTGTTTATGCCGCCATGTTGGATGACAGACGGAAGTCGCGATGACAGACGGAAGTCGCGATGAGACGGAAGTCGCGATGATAGACGGAAGTCGCGATGACAGACGGAAGTGGCGATGACAGACGGAAGTCGCGATGACAGACGGAAAGCGGAACATATGATGTAAAATGTGTATTATAGATACACATAATTACATGGGGAAGGTTATAGGACAGGTTTTGTTTCTTCTCGATGGGTAGTTTAATTGTAATTATTTTTTATTTATTTTAGTATTTTACTATATTAAAGTAATCTCGACGGCGCCATAAATAAAATTTCTCTGTGACGTCATTTCCCGATAATCGAATAGAACTTGCGCGCTGGTGCTGTATTGTGCCTTTGTGCTGCAAAGAATTGTTGATGTTTTTTCATGCTCTCTGATTTGTTCAGTTTGAGGAAGGTAAAGGAATGAAGAAGGATTTTAGAAGAAGTGTGAAGCCATAATAATAAGTATATATATATATATATATATATATATATATATATATATATATATATATATATATATATCGAGAGAGAGAGAGGGGGGGGGAGAGATAGAGAGAGAGAGATAAAGAGAGAGAGGGGGCAGGGGGGAGAGAGAGGAAAGGAGGGTAGGAGGGATGGAGGGAGGGGGGAGAGGATGGAGGGGGGATGGACAGGGGGAGAAAAGGAGAGGGAGAGAGGGAGAATGGGAGAGGGAGCAGGGGGAGAAGGAGCACGGGGAGGGAGAGAGAAATGAAGGGAGTTAGGAGAGAGGGTGGGAGAGAGGGAGGGAGAGACATAAAGAGTGAGGGGGGAAGGGAGGGAGAGAGGGAATGAGGGAGGGAGGAAGGGGAGAGAGAGAGGTGGAAAGGGAGGGAGGGACAAAGGAGGGAGAGAGGGGTTAGGGAGGGAGAGAGAAGGGAGGGAAGGAGAGAGGGAGAGTATGGGAGAAATGGGAGGACGAAATAAAGAGAAAGAGGGGCAGGGAGGGAGAGAGGGAAGGAGGAGGGAGGAGCAGGGGTTTTTTGCCATGTAGCGCGCCGGATCTGCGATCCGGCACCTCTGAAATGCAACCCGGCACCTCTTATAGTTTTCTTCATTTGGTAAAAAGTTAAAAACTTCAGAGACCCACCACCTCTTATTGAAGAGACCCACCACCTCTTATTGAGCAAAAAAACCCCTGGGGAGGAGGGACGGCGGGAGAGAAGGAGGGGGAGAGGGGAGAGAGGGAGATGGGAGAGGGACGGAGAGAGATGGGACAGAGGGAGGGAGAGAAAGGGAGGGAGAAAGGGAGGGAGGGAAAGGGAGAGAGGGGGAGGGAGAGAGAGAGGAAGGGAGAGAGGGGGTAGGGAGAAAACAGAAGGTAAACAGAAAACCTTATTTTAAACCCGGGCAAAGCCGGGTACTTGCAACTAGTATATATATATATATATATATATATATATATATATATATATATATATACTCACTTTATGAAGTAGTTTATTAATTTACAGAACCCTTCTTATAGCTCACCCAGTGTTAAAAGGGGCCCAAATTTAAATAGGGAAGGGGGGATGTCAAAGTGATATGGTCCCTAAGGTTTATGGGTTCCCCAGTGTCATGGGCCAAGGAACTATGTCCCCCATTAATAAGAGGGGCCCCAGTGATATGCCCCTGCCCCCCCATCCCCGTTGCCAAGGGCCACCTTTTATCTAGCGGTAATTCATTTTTAAAAAAAAATAATGTAAAGGTTTAAAATATTTGCTATTAGAAATATCTTTATTTTTTTTTTCAAAACATCTTTCTTCCTCACATTGGGATGAGCCTACATTGGTGAAAGCTAGGCCCGGCAAAAGGAAAGAATAATCTAACCCGTTTAATCGGGCCTGCGCTAAAAGGAAGAATCAGAGAGACCTGAGTTGTTATAGAATATTGGGAGGGAGGGGGCAGGATTTGTATGAATGAACCTCACAAAGTTTTTCGCCATTTGGCTCTAATATGTATCTCGGACAGAGCCCCGAAGTATTTATCTTCTTCACAAACCCTTTCCTAATTGGCGCAGGAATCCCCCAAAGCTTTTAGTGTGTCTCGATTTCTTAACACAATTTTGAAATGACTTATGCCAAAAGATCCACTTGCTGAGTTTTAATAAGATGAACACCATATGATGCAAACGCCAGTGTTGATTGTGTATTAATACATTGCCATTCCACACTCGTTGGCTTTTCTATTTTGATTTCTGCAGAGCGGTTTTGAGTTTGGTACCTGTCATTATTTTTAAGCACCAAATATAAGGTCGACATCTAATATAACGTTTTGTTAGGTGGTTGTTTCCCTTGGATTAGTTTCGATTCTTACATGGATTGTTCCGGGTTTAATACATTATTAACTTGTGTACAATATTTGTAGTTTAAGTACATTCTAATGTTGATATTAATCCTTTTTGTATCAAATCTCTAAAAAAAAAATAATAATTAAAAGGACTCGGTAATCCTAATCTTATCAACCTCAAATCTTTGTGGAAAAAGAAAACACGAAAAATATTCGTTTATTGGGAGTTGGGTTGAAAAAAACAAATGCGGAGGTGGGTGGGGACAACATGTGGGGCAATGGTTCCACCCTCCGAGGATACGCCAAACAAATCAAATAGAAAAGTCAAAATTTAATTTCCCAGTTTACAATTGTATGATTTATATGTGTGTATTTACCTTGAAGAAAAAAAAACTGAAAATGGAAGAAAAATAATTTTCCAAGCTACTCAAAAATGTGAAGGCGGATCAGCAGAAGCTAATCCTTTCACCCAACAAGCGGTACTCGTATTATTGCCCATGATCAACCATAGCCAGTAAAACACGTTTTATATATCACGACATAAAAAAAAAACATCTAGAAACACAACATATTGATTTTTAGTATTGCTGACTGTCCCACCAGCCTTACTTACATATCTCCCCCTCTATCAGTCCCTCATCTTCCACCTATCGCAACATTGTGTCTAGCTATTTAACATTACTAACTGTGTACTATCGCAACATTGTGTCTAGCTGTTTAACATTACTTACTGTACTATCGCAACCTTGTGTCTAGCTATTTAACATTACTAATTGTGTACAATCAACACATTGTGTCTAGCTATTGAAAATCACTGTGTCCAATCGCAACATTGTGTCTTAGCTATTGAACATTACTAACTGTGTCCTATCACCACATTGTGTCTAGCTATTAATTAACATCACTGTGTCTTATCACCAGATTGTGTCTAGCTATTGAACATTACTAATTGTGTCCTATCGCAACCTTGTGTCTTAGCTATTGAACATTACTATCTTTGTCCTATCACCACATTGTGTCTAGCTATTAATTAACATCACTGTGTCCTATCACCACAATGTGTCTAGCTATTAATTAACATCACTGTGTCCTATCACCACATTGTGCCTAGCTATTGAACATCACTAACTGTGTCGTCATTTCCAGTTAACGGTTAACACAATGTATTGTACGGTTTGATATAAAGTGTAAACAGGGGACCTAACTCTCCAGAAATGTATGCAAACCATGTTTAAGTGGCTTCATCCGTTTCTTGGATATTCTCTGTTAAATTAACTCTTTGTATTAGGGGGCAGTTTGATACAGATAAAAGGGCTGTTTGAGTGGATAAAAGTGCTGTTTGGGACAGATAAAAGGGCTGTCTGAGACAGATAAAAGGGCTGTTTGAGACGAACAGCTTGGATCTACTTGGCACAGATTGTTTAATATGAGAGTCGTGGAGGATGCTACTGATTACCAAGGTCGAGGACAAATATTTAATGTTCATGGAATGTAACGTGTAATCATCAGACCCAGAGGGATTTCTGATTTTGGATTAACATAATGCCCCATGTTGTATATACACATATAAATTTATGGTAAAATTGTAAAAAAAAATGCTTTAACTGATTGCGCAGTCTTTTTAAGAATGATAGCTCAATATTTTAGATCATATTTAAGCTAATCAGAAGCTGTTGTACTATTCTTCTGTCATTTTCATCAGAGCCAATTTTGCAATAGCCATGGAGACACCACGGGAGACATGGATAGCGCTTAGGTCTGTGTTGAGGTGTGAATCTTCTAGAGAATAAAACCCCTCTTTCAACCCCAACACGGTAGAATTAAAGGAAACTTTTGATGTCAAGTTGTGGCTCTTTCGATGTCAAATTGCGGCTTGATCAAATACCGTAATATTGTAGCAACTAATTTAGTGGCTCTTTAAAAATTGAGAAAATTATAAATTATAACTTTACACTTTTCCGACTAGTAATACGACACCTTATCTTCGGCTACTTTTGATTCCATGTTTTCTATAAACTATATTTAGCTATCAAAGTTTAACTTTTTTTAAAGAGCAGACAACGATCTATTTTTGGGTGTTTACAGATTTAAAAAAGTTCAATAATTTATTTTTCTGCACATTTTTTAATTTAGTGGATTTTGTCACGATTTGGACAAAATTCCTCGCAAATTTAGATAATAACTTGAAGATACATTTTTAATTGAACATTAAAGTGATATTGATTTAGATTTGAAATGCATTTTAATTTGCGTTTTCATGGGAAATAGTCATATGATGATTTAAATGAAAGTATAAATGAAATAACACGGTTCGGTGACGTCACTATGGAAAACTAAAGAAAAATAAGCTATCGGGTGGTGCCACAGTATATATATTAGGGTGTCCCAAAAAAATGAAGTTTTAAAATGTTGATGTCTCACCCCACAGAATATGTCTGTATGGTAACAGTACATAACCTGCAAAATTTCAGCTCATTTGGACAATGTTTAGAGGTCCCCCAAGAGGTTTAAAGTTCCAGATTTTGGTGTAAAATCATTCGCGGTCAAATCTAATACAGCGTTAATGTTGCATTATATGCGAAACTGATATATTAAGTAACAAATTGATGCTTAGTATTGTTTATAATATTAAATGAAACAAAATATATAAATCTTGAATGGTTTATATTTTTAAATTTGAAATTTAAGTAAAAAATTATGAAAAAAAAAGTTTTATTCATTTTGTCAAGTTAATTCTTGAATCAATGTCAATCTGCTTGAAAAATAATAATAATAAGCAATGCAAATAAGCATTCCTGCTATTTATTTTGTACTTTGTACTGTAGGGTAGACAAAAATTTAAAAAAGCTCTACAAATTTAAATTTTAGCTAGCTGTTCACGATTACACTCTGCAAAATTTTTCTGATGTTTTTCAACCACTTGGAGCAAAAATTGTCTTTGTTCTTCATCCTTGGTGATACTGTCATTGAAATTTTGTATCAATGCTACACCTCGCTCTGCAGAGTCATTGATACAAGCCAGATTCTTTACAAAATCTGCTGCAACTTTAAAAGATGGTATATTTGACCATGCTTCAACAGGAACATCTAGAAAACTGGCATCAATATTGGATGTTTCAAAAAATGTGGTAGAAGCACGCAAATCAACAACACTTTTTTATAGTGTTTTTATGAGGTGCGGTCCACGTTCTAATTGCATTGTCCGAACAAGGCCAGTTTTTTCTTTGTCCGACAAAAGGGTTTAAAATAATGCAAGCGTTGACAGTTCTGGACTAAAGTACCACGAGTGACGCACCATCATTTTCAATCCAGTCGATCGAAGAACAGCATCATCATATTCGTATAAACGCTTTATCAACAAGATATCATTCACAGGTGCATCTGCGGTTAGCCTGCATGAAAACCATGATTGAAGATAAACACTTATGGTAAACCGATTAAAGCGCTGATAACCTTGTAATTCTCGAGCTGAAAGATGGTTTCATTGCCTGCAAACAATAGATCAATTTTCAATGCATAGATTGCTTTCGCCATCCACCTTAGCCTATGTAGGGCACCAGGTCTGCGAATGCTGACATCAACCTCCAACCCAACCATTTGTGCAGCGAGCAGAAGAAATTCCAAATAATCATCACATGAATGTCTGACCTCAATTTGACATGTAATAAATTCTTTAATCGAATTAGACACGATTATCAAATGGACGGATCTGGCTTCGGGTGTGTGGTTTAAATCTGGCAATTTTTCTCGAAACCTCTTAAAAAATAAAATCTCTGGTCCGGTGGATGATCCAAGACAAACATTGAACGCATCGGAAAGGAGTACTTCCAACATGTGATGACGGCATGCCATCCATAATAGATTACGTCCCAGGGCTACTTCTAACCGAGTGCAAGCTCCATTGAGTCTTCCAGTATTGGAAGCCGTAATGTCGAAGCACATGTCGATGACCATAGATTCGCACTTCCATGATTTGATATGTTCATATACTGCATCAGCAGCTACCCATCCTGACCCGGATGCGAACTTGGGAACACCAAGAAGCTTTGTAGTGCCATCGACAAGTGACGAGAGCAGGACAGGTAATCGATCGCTGTTGTTGGTAACATGTCCGGTAACATCGGGCAATAGCTTACCATCCCAATGTACAATTGATTTTGAGGGAATATAGTCTTCTTTTATACAGGCTGCAGCTTGTTGACGACAAAGATTGTGATGACGATGCATTGTGCTCATGGAAAATACTGTGTCAGATGTCGGAACACCAGCTTTGTTGAATGCAGATGCAAGTATCATTGTTGATTTTATAATGCCGGTGTTCGTTCTGTCCAGCACCGCAGCAACTTTTGGTGATATGATGCCTGACAATTTAGCATGCTTAGTTTAAAAAAATTAAATCTTCAAAAAATATGCATATTGTTTAAATTTTGCATATTAGGTATTTTATATGTTTTCTAGCATTCATTACATTTTCTAATTAAGAATCACACAATTTCAACTCTAGTTAATGGTAGCAATGAGATAAATATAAGTATATTTAAACTTCATTTTATTCAACTATGGCATGCAAAAACTGCACCATTATTTGAGCCATGATTCGTCTGGATTTTTATGTTGGCCCCTAATACTTCGGAATTTTAAAAGCTCTTGGGGGACCTCTAAATGTTGTTCAAATGAGCTACAACTTCACCAATTCACTCATTGTACCCAAGAGACACATTTCAGGGGG
>JAGDYQ010000060.1:705993-730993 GCA_021962125.1 Bulinus truncatus
TTCATGAAAAACCAATGAAAAAACGAAAATAATTAAATTGACAAAATAAAGATTTTAAATTAAAAATTTGTTATTAAAAAAGTTTTCAAACTTTAATTGCGTTTGTGTTTATTTCATAAAAACATAAGTACCAAATATACAAAACTGCTATTAAACATGAAGACTAACGCTAAACACTTGATTGCGTGTCAGCCTAAACCGTATTTTTTAAAATATTGGTTGTCCTTCCTGATGCTATATCTAGATTTCCATGTTACATAGCCACCGGTTTTGGGGGGGGGGGGGGGGGGAGGGGTGGTTGTCTCCTACGAGTATCTCGCCTCTCACTCTCATCGAATCCGGAGCAAAAAAGTAAAAAAAAAAATGGTTTACTTTGTCAGTTTAGACTACGGCTCACACGTAGCCACCATCGTGCCTCCATGTCTATTGCACCTACCGAGTAGTGTTGTTTTCGTTGACGAAAACTAAAACTAAAACCTTCGTTGACGAAAATGTTGACTTTTCGTCAACGAGAACTAAAACTAAAACTAAAACTAAAATTAGCAGCAAGACTAAAACTAGACGAAAACTGAAATTATTACAGAAAAAACGAAATAAAAGCTGAAACTAAAATATGACCTGGTACTAAAACAACACTACTACCGAGAAAAGACCAAATTTATTGGAAGGTATTTAGAACAAAAAAAATGAATTTATGAGAAAATCGACCCTAGCCAATTAATTATTTAGCTGATTTGGTGCTATTGAGCTATCGAGCGTGACTGATTTAGTGGTATTGAGCTAGCTAGTGAGACCGGTTGGGTGACATCGAGCTATCGAATGTGACTGATTTAGTGATATTGAGCTAGCTAGTGAGACCGGTTGGGTGATATCGAGCTATCAAATGTGACTGATTTAGTGGTAATGAGCTTGTGAGTTTGACCGATTTGATGGAGTTTAAACATTTCAACGCCAAATTTTGTCGGTTATCACTGCAGCCTAGCAGTGGCTTATTGAAAAAACTTACAAACAAACCCAGAAGTAAAACACCAGATATCATTACATTTACAATTGAGCGAGATATGGTTTATATAGGACTATAATCTGCACATGCATGGGAACTTAGATCACTTTAAAAAAAAATCAAACAAACAAATTGTCTTGCATGATAAGCATCTGTGTCCATATACAGACCACCGATCCACGGGAATCGCATACAATAATACATGATGTCTGATACAATTTTTAATCCTTTAATGTTTCCTCTCTGGACTACTTTAGTGAGACCAGACCAAATTACATAGAGTCCAATCGCTTTACAGATACCGAGGAAATGAACATCAAGATATGGGAAAATATTTTGACACAGAACACATTCAGTACAAGTCGATAAGTGAGTCTCACATTGGATTAGGGGGGGGGGACGACCAAGACATCGATCTGTTCAGATCTACGTAGCTCTTAAATGAGATAAAACTTCAAGACAAAGGAATCGGTTAAACGAATTTAAAATAAACCCTTAGAATAGATAAACAGATTCACACAAAAAACCCCCCTCAGTCGTCCAGGAAACCCAACCAGGCAGGATGGGACAATTTGTGGAGCCTCACAGCTTACTTGAACTGAGCCTGTGGGTGTGCATGTATGAGGGGGGGAGGAGGGGATTACATTGAAAGTAATGAGAAATCTCTTAGTTGACATGTGTGTGTGTGTGTGTTTATAGGGTCAAGGAGATATGCTTATGTGTCTTTTACATACGCCAACCGACAGACATAATAGAGAAAAGATTGAAATATAAGTGAGTATATTTACATACCATTAACATACATACAGACAGCAGCACACCTAGAGGCACACAAACACACCTGTAGATACAAACATACATACAGACACACATGCAGATACCGGGAAACATGCAAACACATATTCACATACATACACATAAACGGACAACCACACACATACAGACACTAGCACACATAAATATATCAGCAGACATACAAACACCAACATACATGCATACACCAGCACACCTACAGGCACACAAACACACCTATAGACACACACATACACACACACACGCATACAGACACCGGGAAACATACAAACACATATCCACATACATACACACATACATACACACATACAGACACCAGCACACATAAATATACCAGCACACATACATACATCAGCAGACATACATACACCAGCAGACATACAGACACAAACACACATACATACACCCACACACATACATACACCCACACACATACATACACCAGCAGACATACAGACACCAGCACAAATACATACACCTGCATTCAGACACCAACATTCAAACAGACACAAACACACATACATACACCAGTACACATACAGACACCCACAAACAAACATACATATACCCACGTACCTATTGAAACTAACAGAGCAATTTTAATTGAAAGGTGGACCAGGTGATCTACCTAAGTCTCCTCCCTCCCCCTTTTACAATGTAATAGAACCCCCCCCTCCCCCCCATAGATCATTTAAACTCTTAAACCTGAGCCCGGAAGACCTAGGAACGGTCCTAGTCAGTAGAACCAAATATGTATTGCACATAAGATTGGCTACATATAACTTAATACTGGTGTTTTTTTTTTAGTGCGTCAGTATGAAGTTCAGAAAGGCAGAGCACACACGCACGCACACACGCACACACACAGGCACACACACACACACATACACTACACAAACGATAAATATTTGAACATGTTACTTTGTAAGAGAGACAGATAAAAATTTCAAGTTCTGAAGATATTTTTTTTCTAAACTGTCAAAACAATGCGTTGGCCGGCTCCCATTGGGATTCATAGAAATTAGTGCCATTAAGGTGGGAACATTATAGAATGTAGCAGCAAGGGCCCCTGTAACAGAAGTCATCGGACATCCGCCATGGGACTAGAGGGTACCATGTACGATTCAGAAAAAAATATGAGAATGTCAGAAAGTTTTTATTTAGAGAGTATTTAACTGCTATCAGTTAATTTGAACAAATGCGTCATTCATTGAGATGTGCCGTATATCTTGCTGTTACTTTGAACCATCACTGCTACGTGACCTGTGCCCCTGATTAACTTAAGGGGAAAAAAAACAACATCTTATATTTGTTTTCAGAAACGGCTCTTTTATGAAATGGGGGCCCACTGATAATGTGGATTCTAGGGTCAACAAGTATATTCATTCATATTCTCTCTCTCTTTCTCTTTCTCTCTCTCTCTCTCTCTCTCTTTCTTTCATCACCAATGGGTGTGTTTGAAGTACTTAAAGGATGGGATGAAATCTCTTGTACTTAAAGGATGAGATGAAATGCCAATTAATAGTAGGACTTTAAACACCATCAATTCCAAAACAAACATCTTAAACTATAAACACGATCCACAACAAAGCAAAAAAAAAAAACGATGTCATGGCATAAACAAGAGAACCATGGCAACAGCTCCATCATCATCATCAACAACAACAACGACAACACCATGTATTGGCCATCAGTGTGTAACCTCTGACCTCCCAAATCATCTAAGGTCGATCCAAGTCTGCACTGGCCTACATAACCAGTAGATTCCATACATCAATCAGCCGCACGCCCTACCGGACAGTCTATGAAACTGGGATGAAATAATTTGACTCGATGCTGACTTGTCGTCCAGTTTTTTCATCAGACATGATCTGCCCCTTGTTTCTTCTATGTAATTATATTTCAGACAAATAAATCACACGAAGAGTTCAAAATACGACTTAGGTTCAAACTTACATTTATCTTAGTATGAACCAAAACAACAACTTTGCTAACGGGACTCATTTATCATTAATGTTTTGAGTCCATTATAGAGTCTCACTATTTTGTCTTAGTGACACTTTATTGAATCACATTAAAGAATTAATAATTATAATTTTAGGACTTTTGCAGTACGAGAATTAAAAAAAAAACATTTGTATACAAACCAATAATAATGTAATTCTTTCTATAGCTCAGTAGCATGAGAGACAGGTGACCGAGTGGTATATATAGCTCGACTGTCTACCTGTGTGTGAAGTCCCTGTAAGGATGAGATGAAATCTCTTAGATCCTATAAACCACTAATGGGACGGTTTTTATGGTGACCTTCTTTCATCCCCACCATAGCCGATAGTGTAATGGCCAAGGAGGCACCACGGGAGATATGTCGGGAACTTGAGCCAAGACCTGAAAAATTTCCTTAGGTCTCGCCGGAGATCGAACCAGGTACCTTCAGGCCGACAGTCGAGCGCATTACCGCACGACCATCCGTCCCCCACCTGAGAGTCCTGAGTTCAATCCTCGGTGAGACCCATGGGAATTTTTCCAGGTGAAATGTGTTTCAAAGTCGTCCCACAAGTCCACCCAGCTTTAAATGGGTACCTGACTTAAGTTGGGGAAGTAAAAGCAGCTGGGCATTTGTGCTAGCCACACGTTGCCTTTAAATGCCATGGTTACAGAAACAGACGAAATTCTACACTTCATCAGCCCTGTATGGTTAAGGAAAATTTCCTTTAAAAAAAAAAATGAAGAGACATGGTTAATATATAAACATGGTGAGAGTAAAATCATGAAATGATCCAACAGATTTAAAACGTAATTCATCAGAATCCGAAGTTTGTCGCAAGAGCTAACACATTCAAGACACTACATTAAAATCAAACGGTAATTCCTTGAAGCCTTCTAAAATGAAAACCTGATCCAAACACATGACAAGAGTGCAGCACTGTAGATTAAAGGAGGGGGAGGGGGAAGGGAGGGCAGGACAGGGAGTGGTCTATTTTTCCTTCTTCCCCTCCTCATTCACTCATCCACACATTTCTTTCTATCCCTCCCCAGTATATCCGTTTCGGCAACAAGTAGGAAGACATGCGATCCAACTCTAAAAATTCAATAAACATGGACAAGATTCTAAGACTGACCCCCCCCCCCCAATCTCATTGACCCTATGTAGGTATTATGTTGTAACGACAAAATAAATAAAAAGAAGTCTTTTTTTGTGTAAAGTTTCCCTTGGAGAGTCTCTGTCTCAGAAATTGACGTAAATAGAATTTTAAAAGTACATCGGCCGTGCAGCACAAAGTAATGGGTTAAAGTTATTCGATTTCTTTCTCCTTGTATTCATTCTTGTTTTTATATATACATACACACATACACACACATATATATATATGTATAATTGAGTTTACAAAAAATGGAGGTGTTGAAAGGTTCATTGAAAGTATTTTGCGATGAATATGTTATAATAAACATTTGGGTGAGTGGCTTATAGAAAAGGGCATTAGCTTATGAACTCAACATCCGGGGTAAAGGTTAGTTCATTTAAAAGATACTACTAAGAGATTGTGTGTAATAAATATGTAAACAAAGAACAAGAAAGTAGTTCCAATGGTGGTAATCACCAAATGAATGTCTACTGCCCCACCCCCACGACCACCACCCCTCTATTTTCTTAACTGTGTGTGGCGTCTTAAAAGTATTTGAGCGTCTTTGCATAAAGCCCTCCTAAACTACCACAACGATCCTATACCCAGTATATAATACATGCTATAAACATTTATAAACAAAAAAATGTCTAAATGTTTTTGTTAGGAAAAAAAAATCATTTTGGTTTAAAAAAAGAAATCATGATAACTTGTCATCACTTAAAAATAAAAAAAATGCTGTAAGATAACTAACATGGAGAGTGACAGACCACATCATGAACAGGCAGCCCCGTAGCGTGAAAATTCTACAGCAGCGGCCAGGCAATAGTAGGGGGGGCAGGTAATACATTTTACTAAGTAGAACAAATAAGCAGACGGGGCCAGACAAAACGCAGGGGGGACCCCCTGCCACCCCCACCCCCGCACGCTACGGGCCTGTGAACAGGCTACATTCATTTGTTGAAAGCTGCCTGCTCCAGATCCTGAACGTCACGTGAACTGAAAACATTCCCAATTTTCTCACTTTGCTAGAAACAATGGCCCGTTAGCCAAAGAAATCAAGGAAAGAAAATGGCGATAGATGGGACATACCCTTGAAAAAAAAACAACAATTGACACCGATTGACACTATTACTAGACAAGCACTAGGATGGAACCCTAAAGGCAAGAATAAAACAGAGAGAAGGAATGTCGATAGGGAAATAAAAGAGGCCTGGATGTCATGAGCCCAGACCAAGTAGACGGCCCGAAAAACCACGTCCGCTGGCGAGATACTTTTCAGACTTTACGCTCCTCACCTTCCTCATCAACATCGTCATACCCTTAACCTATGTGATCGTTGGGGTAAAGCATGTAACACCTCAACAGACATATTTCTCCGAAGTTACCTATCCTACACGGCTGTCAGTAGTTCATTCATTGGTGTGTTACGTCCCTGTAAGGATGAGATAAAATCACTTAGATCCTATAAACCACTAATGGGACCGTTTTTATGGTGTCAATCTTTCATCACCACCACGGGAGATATAGCCATGATCTGAAATATCGATTGGTCCTCACCGGAGATCGAACCAGGGACCTTCAGATCAACAGTTGGGCGCTTTACCACACGACCATCCGTCCAAAACCTGTCCATTATTTTATCTACAGGAGTTAAAAGGTAGAAAGAAGAAAAAGAAATGAAAAAGGTAACAAACTTTGTGAATTCTGAATTATAAATACTTAACAAACATACTTTATACATTTGTACTTATCATTTAGTGATGTAATAGAGAAATAATAATCTGGTCCATATATACGTTATACTAACCCAACAAAATGTATAAAATGTTCTAATAAGAAATAAAAAAAATAATTTGCGATCCTATGTCATTGTTGGTCAAAACTTGGATTGAACATGGCAGATGGAATTTCCCTGGGTTATTTCAGCATGGACAAGAAAGTTGGCTACTGAAGAATCAAGGAGGGGGGGGGGGCGGGGAATAGAGTCTGGTGGGGTTGACCGTTGATTTTACTTGTAACCCATTTCACGACCAAAAGTCAATTTCAGTTTTTATCTGGACCAGAGAAAATGAATCGTGACTTAGATGTGAGATAAACAGGAAAGATAATTTACAGAGGTTTACATTTTTATGCTTTCAGAGTACATTTTGTTGAGAAGAATATTCAAGTAAAGTGTATGGCGTCTTTAAATCTCTATTTCGCTTTTTCAAAATAAACAAAATCAGATCGATTTGTGTCCATATTATTTTTCTAGAAATTAATAAACGATGACTCTGGCACATAGGAAACACAATGAGACAAACTTACAGATACACACACAGACTGACAGACATACACACAGACACACGCACAGACAGACAGACACACACAGACAGACACACACACATACACAGAAATACTCAACATAAAATCCACACAGTTTAAATAGATTCTTATTGTTTTATAAATAGACACATTTTGATTTTGAATAACAAATATATTTTTTTGTCATTAAAAAAATAGCTGACATTTTCAACAGGGAAAAGCAATCAACCTAGTTTCGTCTTATTGAAATGTAATAAACCACTCAATGAACAATAAGACAAACACACAATTACATGTCTACAAACTCAAATACGCACATACGAGTGTTTACATAACAATGTGGATTAATGGCATGTATTGACAAGGTTTATTAAAATATTTAGAAATACTGTTTTGATAGGCGAATAAATGTTATGTTTTTGTGATATGTAGGAGTCTATCTATCTATCTATCTATCTATCTATCTATCTATCTATCTATCTATCTATCTATCTATCTATCTATCTATCTATCTATCTATCTATCTATCTATCTATCTATCTATCTATCTATCTATCTATCTATCTATCTATCTATGCAGCCAAAATCTATAGATCATCTATCTATCTGTGCATTTATAAATACAAACATCAATGTATCTAATACATCTATCTACCTATACATTTACACATACATACTTCAGTGTATCTATACGTCTGTCTATATGAGGGCACTGCATGGTCGTGCGGTATAGCGTTCGACTGCCGATCTGATTGTTGCGGAATCGATCTTTCGTTCGAACTAGAGCGATTTCTCAGTTCATGTCTTCCATGACAGCAACATGCCCATCGTACTATCGGCCATGGTGGGGGAATGAAGGAAGGGCCTTACACCAAACGCCCCACATTGGTGTATGCCCCCCCGCCACCCAAGCAGATAAACATCTCATCCTTACATTGACTTCACAGATGAACATTTCATCCTTACATTGACTTCACAGATGAACATCTCATCCTTACATTGACTTCACAGATGAACATCTCATCCTTACATTGACTTCACAGATAAACATCTCATCCTTACATTGACTTCACAGATAAACATCTCATCCTTACATTGACTTCACAGATAAACATCTCATCCTTACATTGACTTCACAGATAAACATCTCATCCTTACATTGACTTCACAGATAAACATCTCATCCTTACATTGACTCACACAGATAAACATCTCATCCTTACATTGACTTCGCAGATGAACATCTCATCCTTACATTGACTTCACAGATAAACATCTCATCCTTACATTGACTTCACAGATGAACCTCCTCATCCTTACATTGACCATAAGCTAGATGAACATCTCATCCTTACATTGACTTCACAGATAAACATCTCATCCTTACATTGACTTCACAGATGAACATCTCATCCTTACATTGACTTCACAGATGAACATCTCATCCTTACATTGACTTCACAGATAAACATCTCATCCTTACATTGACTTCACAGATGAACATCTCATCCTTACATTGACTTCACAGATAAACATCTCATCCTTACATTGACTTCACAGATAAACATCTCATCCTTACATTGACTTCACAGATAAACATCTCATCCTTACATTGACTCACAGATAAACATCTCATCCTTACATTGACTTCACAGATGAACATCTCATCCTTACATTGACTTCACAGATAAACATCTCATCCTTACATTGACTTCACAGATGAACATCTCATCCTTACATTGACTTCACAGATGAACATCTCATCCTTACATTGACTTCAACAGATAAACATCTCATCCTTACATTTCTGACTTCACAGATGAACATCTCATCCTTACATTGACTCTTACAGAGATGAACATCTCATCCTTACATATTGACTTCCACAGATAAACATCTCATCCTTACATTGACTTCACAGATGAACATCTCATCCTTACATTGACTTCACAGATGAACATCTCATCCTTACATTGACTTCACAGATAAACATCTCATCCTTACATTGACTTCCAGACAGAACATCCTTCCAAACTCCTTACATTGACTTCACAGATGAACATCTCATCCCTTACATTCTGACTTCACAGATAAACATCTCATCCTTACATTGACTTCCTACATGATGAACATCTCATCCTTACATTGACTCCTCACAGATAAACATCTCATCCTTACATTGACTTCCTTCACAGATAAACATCTCATCCTTACATTGACTTCACAGACAGAACATCTCATCCTTACATTGACTTCACAGATAAACAGTATCTCATCCTTACATTGGACTTCCACAGATGAACATCTCATCCTTATATTGACTTTAACAGATGAACATCTCTATCCTTACATTGACTCTCACAGATAAACATCTCATCCTTACATTGACTTCACAGATGAACATCTCATCCTTACATTGACTTCACAGATGAACATCTCATCCTTACATTGACTTCACAGATAAACATCTCATCCTTACATTGACTTCACAGATGAACATCTCTATCCTTCACATTGAGTCTCCACAGATAAACATTACTTCATCCTTTACATTGACTTCACAGATAAACATCTCATCCTTACATTGACTTCACAGATAAACATCTCATCCTTACATTGACTCACAGATAAACATCTCATCCTTACATTGACTTCACAGATGAACATCTCATCCTTACATTGACTTCACAGATAAACATCTCATCCTTACATTGACTTCACAGATGAACATCTCATCCTTACATTGACTTCACAGATGAACATCTCATCCTTACATTGACTTCACAGATAAACATCTCATCCTTACATTGACTTCACAGATGAACATCTCATCCTTACATTGACTTCACAGATGAACATCTCATCCTTACATTGACTTCACAGATAAACATCTCATCCTTACATTGACTTCACAGATGAACATCTCATCCTTACATTGACTTCACAGATGAACATCTCATCCTTACATTGACTTCACAGATGAACATCTCATCCTTACATTGACTTCACAGATGAACATCTCATCCTTACATTGACTTCACAGATAAACATCTCATCCTTACATTTACTTCACATATCTGTACATCAACACTTACATCTGTCTATCCATTTGTTTCTATCATGGTATCTGTTTACCGATCTATTTATCCATGTATTCATCCACACCTACTCCTGTGCATCCCTTTACCGTCCGTAAACAATTTTATACAAAATTTGAACAAAAAGTTAATAAACATACTCATGAATAATGATTCAAACACTTTTAAAATAGGTTGACAGGGAGTCGAACTGTCAGGGGTCGAACTGTCCAATGGTCGAAGTAGCGGGGTCGAACTGTCCGGGGTCGAACTGTCCAATGGTCGAAGTAGCGGGGTCGAACTGTCCGGGGTCGAACTGTCCAATGGTCGAAGTAGCGGGGTCGAACTGCCCGGGGTCGAACTGTCCGGGGTCGAACTGTCCGGGATAAAAAATCGTGGAACCGCCATCCACTCATTAATCCGTCCACCAATCTATGTAGTCTATCTCTTTCTATTTCAATCATTCCTTAAATCATCAATCATCAAAAAATCTATTTAACTATCTGCCAATTCCAACTTTTAAATTTGATAGTTTGCAATTTAAATGAGATAATTATACAACATACACACAAATAACATACACAAATAACATACACAAATAACATACACAAATAACATACACAAATAACATACACAAATAACATACACAAATAACATACACAAATAACATACACAAATAACATACACAAATAACATACACAAATAACATACACAAATAACATACACAAGATAATCCTTTGATCTACTATCTCCCTCATACTCCCCCCCCTCCCAAGAATTTGTCCGCTCAAGTCTGACGCCCCCACCCCTCCACCCCTCCCCCCAGTCTGAAGCTCAAGATCTGCGTTAACTCACTTCCATTTTTTTTACTCACAAAACAACTCCTCTCTTCCTCCTCTTTACCGCCTGTAACACTCACACAGACATCACAGTCTCTCTCTCTCTCTCTCTCTCACACACACACACACACTCTCACACATACACACTGACACAACCACACCACTTCTCACACAATCACACACTACTCCCCCCCCTCCCACTGTCAACATTATTTTTCTTCCATTATTTGCTTCGCGGAGCAGCTCTAAGACTACAACGATCGGTAGTTCTCTCCCTGTGTTATTGTTTTAATACCATCTCTTTCTGCTTCGGACATTTTCTGCCTCGGACATTTTCGCTGAGGACATTTTTTTTTAATGGAGTGACAGGTAAATTTACGATAACATGTGAGTGTTATTGTTCCAAAATTTTTCCTATTGCTATTTTGTTACTTTTTTAAAAAAAAATATCCATCAACAAAAAAAAAGAGCAAAAAGATTTTCATTTCCGCTCTGATTTAAATTCAAGATAGATTTATTTATTTGTGAAGTAAAACTCTTCCACTTCCACTGAGTTTAGTTTATATCAAAACCTAAAAAAAATTGTATGTAACATTTAAATCACTGTTGTAGCGTTTGGATGAAGTATAAAGGTGATATAAATTTAGGGCAGCTATTTCATTGCTTGTTTATGTTGGATATCGGGAAAAAATATTTATTTTTAAATTGAAAATTTCGATTAGAATTTTTCCCCTTCTCAACATGTTCTGAAATATCGAAGAGTCACAGTTAATAAACATGGACTTTACCAGGGCACTTTCCATACAACTGGCAACAATTTTTTTTTTTCAGTAACTGTAACTGGAAGGTCTACTCTAGAGCACAGGTTAGCTTTTGGGCTAGTGGCTTTATTAAATAGGCATTTGAGCTAGTGACTTTATTAAATAGGCATTTGAGCGTGACTTTATTAAATAGGCATTTGAGCTAGTGGCTTTATTAAATAGGCATTTGAGCTAGTGATTTTATTAAATAGGCATTTGAGCTAGTGACTTTATTAAATAGGCATTTGAGCTAGTGACTTTATTAAATAGGCATTTGAGCTAGTGATTTTATTAAATAGGCATTTGAGCGTGACTTTATTAAATAGGCATTTGAGCTAGTGGCTTTATTAAATAGGCACTTGGGAAAGTGGCTTTATTAAAACAGACCTTTGGTCATAAGCATCAGTCTTTACAATCAAGTTTGATTTAAATTTATATAATGCTCATTGTTTGGTCGCTAAAAATTGTAATTGTATGTTTAATCTAATTCACCGACAAGGGGACACAACTTTAAACAGAATGGCGAAATAATTTCTTCATTGGCAGTAGGTGTTGTCACTTTAATAACTTAATGGATATGAAAAGATTAAACAACCAAGACGACACAATTATTTTTCATAACTTAGAAAATAAAGTATGAAATCCCAAAACCATTTTAGACCATCCAACTATTTGTTGTATATATCTCATGAAATATTCAACATTTTCTATCATTCTGTGTGTCTAGTGCTTTCAGCTGAACATTTTATTTTAAAAAGAAAAAGTTTGATAAATTGGATTATGAGAAAAAACAAACTTTCAATGCACCCCCACATATATGTTTTGATATACAGTGGCGTAACGAGGGGGTGGGCAAGGGAGGGGGCATCTCACAAAGGGGTGCCTAATGATATATTTTACTTATAATATTATATGGTTTTGGAATGGGGGGAGGGGTGCTAAAATATATTGTGCCCCGGGCGCGAGTTAAGCTCGCTACGCCACTGTTGATATCACACATTTTTTTAAAAAATGTATAATATGACCAGCGAATGTTGCAATATAACATAAATGAATCTGGGTAACTAGAGAGTTGCGGAGGGAGAGAAATGGGGGGGGGGGCGTACACCCAGGCTGCACTTAATTCCCTACTAGTAAGTGGGGGGGGCGTACACCCAGGCTGCACTTAATTCCCTACTAGTAAGTGGGGGGGCATACACCCAGGCTGCACTTAATTCCCTACTAGTAAGTGGGGGGGGGCGTACACCCAGGCTGCACTTAATTCCCTACTAGTAAGTGGGGGGGCGTACACCCAGGCTGCACTTAATTCCCTACTAGTAAGTGGGGGGGCGTACACCCAGGCTGCACTTAATTCCCTACTAGTAAGTGGGGGGGGCGTACACCCAGGCTGCACTTAATTCCCTACTAGTAAGTGGGGGGGGGGGCGTACACCCAGGCTGCACTTAATTCCCTACTAGTAAGTGGGGGGCGTACACCCAGGCTGCACTTAATTCCCTACTAGTAAGTGGGGGGGGGCGTACACCCAGGCTGCACTTAATTCCCTACTAGTAAGTGGGGGGGGCGTACACCCAGGCTGCACTTAATTCCCTACTAGTAAGTGGGGGCGTACACCCAGGCTGCACTTAATTCCCCTACTAGTAAGTGGGGACGTACACCCAAGCTGCACTTAATTCCCTACTAGTAAGTGGGGGGGGGGGCGTACACCCAGGCTGCACTTAATTCCCTACTAGTAAGTGGGGGGGGGCATCTTTAGAGTATTTTGAATTTTTTTTTTGACACATAAATAGGCCGGCATACTTTTTTTTTTTTAGTCTGTCCCCACGACCACTATTCGCGCCACAGCCCATCTGGGATGGATGGTCTATTAAAGAAATTGGACTTAATCATTTGAAACTAACAGCAAACACGATAAAACACAGATAAAGAGATGCGGGTAATAATAATTGCGAGTGGTCAACAACATTGGATATTGACCGATTAGGAAAAATAAGACTTTAGCATCAGGCCCTGAGAAAAGAGATCGGCCCTTATGTATCACACATGTGTTGCAATGTTTTATCATTTTATATGCAATATTAAGTCTTTTTTTTTTAATTTTGGTAACAAGCATTGGGCCGACTCAAGCCTAAATCCAGCCCTTGGTAGTAGCCCCGGGCGCAGCAGAAAAAATTGCCCCCCCCCCTTTAAAAAATAAAAAAAAATAAACAGTATAAGTAAAATTAATAGTGTGAAAAAAAAAGGTTTAGCAAGGGCCCCCACCCCTTTAAAAAAACAGAGCCCAGGGCACCCTCCGTTAGATCCATCTTTGCGAGCAAGACTGTTGCTACTGTCATGGTATAGTTGTGTGTACTACGCACACAGGTGTGTGTGTATGTTCGGAGCTTGGCCAACCAGGTCACCAGGTTAGAGAATATAAATATGATGTTTATTGTAAATTGTATTGTCTAAATGGGTGAAAAAGAGAGAGCGATGTGGAATGTTCGAGTCGGATGCAAGTTAATTATATAAAGACGATGTTTAGTTGAGAAGTTAGTCAATCGAGTAAGTCAAGGAGTTGAGTTCAGAAGTTCAGTTCAGTTGAGTACAGAGAGAGAGAGAGAGAGTATTCGAGTACAGTTCAGAAGTTTTAGTTAATCAGTTGAGTTTATTGTCAATAAGTATTTATTCATTGAGTGGAGGAGAAGATCAGTCATTGTGAATTATATTGGATTTATTCTATTCATATTTTATGGTGTTGTTAATACATTATATGAACCATGGACATGAATTGAGTTTCTCATTATAAACCAGTTAATACAATAAACATCCTTTACAGCTACTTTGAATACAGTTTGTTTTTTTTACATCGTCTGTTGACCTGACACACTCTGTAACACGTGATCACATTAATGTCAATCACAACCTCGCCCCCCCCCCCTTAGTAGCTGATCGGTCACATCACCCCACGAGCCAACTCGGATGTTATAATTAGAAGTAGCCACGTCAGTTATCAGATATGTTGTCCCTGTCTGGTAAAAAAAGTTGATTACCAGTGAGTGGCTTAACATGACCTACATAGACGCGGACAGTCACAGAAAGCTGACCTTTCTTCCTCCCCAACCCCCCCCCCTTTACCTCACTAACTCATTTCTCCCCTTCTCACTATCTCATTTCTCAATAACACAAACCTCCAGCAGTTCCAATATTTTCCCTCCCATCTGTTTATACTTCTTCTGGCTAGACAACAAACATTTTTAGATTGTTTTTTTTGTCATATCTGTCTAATATTTTAGTAGTTCAGTTTGATTGATGCCTGATCTATTATGCAGTGAAATTATTACTGTATGATCACTTTCACAAAACTGGATTTTTTTTTTTATTTTTGGCTGAAAGTTTATAGATTGGCTGGCACATAGGCTTAACTCCAACCCGAGGCCATGCTACATTTTATTACTTACAAAGGTAAAGCTCATAAATCTTGCTGATTCTCATCATAGGTGACGCAATGAAAAGCTGTGGTCACTGAATGAAATGTTATATGAGTGTGATGGAATGTTATAGGGGTGTAATGGAATGTTATAGAGGTGTAATGGAATGTTGTAGTGGTGTAATGGAATGTTATAGGGGTGTAATGGAGTGTTATAGAGGTGTAATGGAATGTTGTAGTGGTGTAATGGAATGTTATAGGGGTGTAATGGAGTGTTATAGAGGTGTAATGGAATGTTGTAGTGGTGTAATGGAATGTGATAGGGGTGTAATGGAATGTTATAAAGGTGTAATGGAATGTTGTAGTGGTGTAATGGAATGTTATAGGGGTGTAATGGAGTGTTATAGAGGTGTAATGGAATGTTGTAGTGGTGTAATGGAATGTTATAAGGGTGAAATGGAATGTAGTAAGAGTGTCATAGAATGTTATAGGAGTGTAATGGAATGTTATAGGAGTGTAATGGAATGTTATAGTGGTGTAATGGAATGTTATAGAGGTGTAATGGAATGTTATAGAGGTGTAATGGAATGTTATAGGGTGCCCTAGCCTGGTAACGACTTGTTGCTCTAGTGAGATGATGACATGTTCTACGGAGGTAATGACATGTTCTAATTAGATGATGACATGTTCTAGTGAGATAATGACATGTTCTACTGATGTAATGACATGTTGTAATGAGATAATAACATGTTCTAGTGATAAAATGACATGTTCTAGTAATATAATGCCATGTTCTACTGATGTAACGGCATGTTGTAATGAGATAATGACATGTTACAGTGAGATAGTGGCATGTTCTAGTGAGATAATGACATGTTCTAGTGATTGCAATTTAGAAATGTTAAGAATCATGTACATTTAAAAAAAGTACTTTTAACACGTTTCCACAAACACGCAGATCTACTCAAGTTAAATATTCATTATGCATCTCTCTCGAACAGTGATAATTCCACCGTACTTTTTAAACCTTAGACAGGAAATATTTTCCTGCTATTATGGGATGGATTCTGATCCTTTGATTAGGACGGAAGTCGCGTCTACATCCAAAGCCCTTGTAAGTGACAGTTAATGTCAGTTGTCGAGTCTGGGATTCCAATTACGACTTGTAAAAGTCAGGCTGGCTGCATTGGAAGAAGCAAAGTCGAAGAGATTAAAGGTCTGCTCTCTGAGCCAACAGCAGTAGGATACATGACTCATTGCCAACTTTTAAATGAGTTATATTCTGCACACTCATCTGTCATAGCTATTGGGGCCCAGTCAGAATTATATGGGGGCTCTTGACTAATTTTGACAAGATGGGCGTCTCCGTCTTACTTTTCCCTAATCTAGTATAAAAAATAAATTTCACACAAGGCATTGGGGCGCCCTTAAACAGGGGCGCCGAGGTCCAACAAGGGCCCCAGGGCAGGACATCATTGCGGGCCCCTTAATAAACAATGAGTCGTGAAAAAATTGACATGGTCGGGGCGGCCGGGCCCCCCTTACCGATGCGGGCCCCCCTGGCAATGACCCCCTGACCCCCCTCTTGGCGTGCCTCCCCTTGACAAGTGTTCAGTGTTGTACCCCCCCTCCCCACATATTCGCTGCGTGCCTGGAGGTGCGTGAGGTCAGAATGACTAGACCTTCGCCTTTCTCAATAGTTCTCACACTATATCACATGTAGTTACTTGCCTCGTTTTAAAAAAAAAAATCTTATATATTAAAAAAAATGTTAATGCTTTGACTGAATTTTTAAAAACAAAATTTTATCCTGCATAAAATGCAATCGACCCAGCCCCAGGAAACTCACACGTATGACCTAGTTTGAAAATGCCTCACTAATAACACATCAGATAAGATGAATAAATATTTCTCGTGTTTTTGCTCGTTCGTCAATCCGTAGAAATATTTTCGTTTAAAATGTAATCAGTTTCTTCATCGCGAATTCTGAACATAAACCATTTTTCGAACTGAGCTAAGACTTGATACATTCTAGATTGAACTTGACCGCTGAAATCTGGCAAGAGCGTACTTTCTTCGTTCCTACAATAATTTATCTCGAAAAAAGGAGGGAAAAATATCTATAACAAGCGAAGACCGTTTACTTGACTATAAAATATGTCACACGTGATATAAAAAGATGTGAAAAAATAAATAAATTATCAGTCATGTCAGACAAACAAAATCTAATCAGCTGATAATGACATTTTACTGGAAGATGACCAAACAATAATATATTGAGCATGGCTATCATTCAGGTCGTTAAATCATGTCTGCCATTCAGGTCGTTATATCATGTCTGTCATTCAGGTCGTTATATCATGTCTGTCATTCAGGTCATTATATCATGTCTGTCATTCAGGTCCTTATAACATGTCTGTCATTCAGGTCATTATATCATGTCTGTCATTCAGGTCATTATATCATGTCTGTCATTCAGGTCATTATATCATGTCTGCCATTCAGGTCATTATATCATGTCTGTCATTCAGGTCATTATATCATGTCTGTCATTCAGGTCATTATATCATGTCTGTCATTCAGGTCATTATATCATGTCTGTCATTCAGGTCATTATATCATGTCTGTCATTCAGGTCATTATATCATGTCTGTCATTCAGGTCATTATATCATGGCTGTCATTCAGGTCATTATAACATGGCTATGTAAACAACTGGTTGTCTGTCAAATTTGGGTTCGAACCTGAGGTAACTTCAGTATTCATACCAGGCTTTGTTTTGTTGGGACTCTATTAAAACCACTGACAGTGATTTCTGTAGAATCGACACCAAAATAATTGTTCTTTATTTTTTTTTTGTTTTGTAAAATCCCCTGTAAGATTGAGGTATTTATCCCAGATCCTTTAAACCATGAAAAGAATGTTTTTTTTTTTTTATGTTGTCCCTTCTTTAATTCCCGCCATATCTGAGTGTGTAAATGGTCATTAAGGCACCACGGGAGACAAGCGTAAGTGACTAGCACAATCCCGATTCTCTCATCGGGGATCGAACCCGTGACCATCAGATCGACAGTCTAGTGCCTACAACACACGACCATCTGGCCTCCGTTACAGACACTTGACAGGACAACGAGACGTAATACTTTTTTAACTGGACATCATTGAAAGGAACTTAAAATTCCCCCCCCCCCCTCAAACTAACCTTATTTTTTTCCAGTTTACTTAATGTAACTTGTTCCTCAGACATTAGTGGGAATGACATTAATGGTTGAATGTTACACCGCCGTTCAGTTTAATTTGTCAGTTTTTCACTTTGAAATTCGTTTACATTGGTGTGTTATTCCCAGTGCAGGATTTACGTATAAGCTATACAAGCTTTAGCTTAGGGCCCCTCACATTCTTTGGGGCCCCCCAGAAAATTGTCCTATTGAGCAATTAACATATACTTAAATATTTTGCATTGACATTTAAAATGTGAACGTATAAAGGGCCCCCATATCTCAAATATAAATTATAAAATCCGGCCCTGGATATCCCCAATCTTTGCCCCATTTATCGTCCATTTGAAGGATTTTTTGTTAAAGTGATTCAGCCAGAATGTTGATTAATTGTTGCTAAACTAATTCTCTGATGTTTTGATTTTTTTTCCCTTTCTCTTTTAAATCACCCACTTTACAACTGGATAAACAAATTCTCGTGACTCACGTCAACTGTTGGGACATCCCATAATTCCCACCTCTGGTTAGATGAGAATTCCTAATTGGATGTGTCGGAGCTCTTTTTTTTTTATTGAAAATAACTTATCTCTTATAAACATCAAACTAAATTAGGCCTAGAAATATCTTGGTACACAGAGCCGGTACAGCCAAGACGCAGTTTTCCATAGCGTGCTTTCGTGACATCATCTACATAAATTGATGCTCCACTGTATGTCTTGAGGGGACGAATGATCGAGCGCTGTAGAACGATTGACTGTCAACATAAGAGCCCTGGGTTCGATCCTCGGTGAGGAAGTTTTTTTTTTTCAGGTCCTGGTCAAAAGTTGGTTTAAAAGTGCATAAAGTTCACACAGCTTTATAAGGGTACCTGACTTTCGGTGTGGGATTAAAGGGAGGCTTGGACATTGTGCTTGACCACACAATATCTTTAAATACCGCGGTTACAGAAACGGATGAATTCTATGCTTCATCTACACAGATGGCCCTTTAGTAAATGTCTGCCTTACAAAGCCTACACAGACCAGTGGCGCCGGGAGCCAACACGGGCCCCAGGGCAGGACATCATTGCGGGCCCCTTAATAAACAATAAGTCGTGAAAATATTGACATGGTCGGGGCGGCCGGGCCCCCTTACAGATGCGGGCCCCTTGGCAATGACCCCCCTGCCCCTCCCTCTCGGCGTGCCTGATACAGACTAACGGTTCTCTGCCCATGGTTAACCAAAAATAGTCTCTTAAGTCTCTGTCTAGGTTTCACCAAGCACCGAAGAGAGAGACCATGGCTATCGATAAAGCCTTTGTTCCAATGGGAGCGGCAGCCTTCATTATGCATGCTGAAAAAAAAATGGGTCAGTCTGAGATCGGACCGGTTGAGATTAAAATAAATTGTACTGGTCAGTCGAGGTGTGGACGTCGACTTAAAGGTAAACTTATAACGGTGGTTAAGAACTGGACAGTCCAAAGTTTCAAATATGTCATCTGACACAATGTATTCTATAATGACATTGTACTCAAATATGTCATCTGACACAACGTATTGCATAAAGATTTTTGTACTCAAGTATAGCATGACTTATCTCCCTGCATTCAATTTACAAATGAAGAATAAAAGAATGTGTAGTACATTATTTCCTACAAACAAAAACACAAAAACATTCAAGTCATAAAAAAAATACCAAAAAGAGGCGGGGCAGCTGATCAATCGACAATTTTTGAACCGGGAAATCCCCCAGAGTGGATGATGCGATTATTGAAAGTGTGCTGGTGTCTGGAAGTTATAACCGAATTGTTTACTAAGATCTGGTGTAATGGTGTATAGCAGATAATATCTTAGACGAAGTTAACGGTTATAACAGAACTTTCATCTAATTTTTTTTTTTTATTTTTTTATGACAATTTCTTGTTATCGCAAATACAGGGCCGGGTTTTAAGAAAGGCGGAACCCGAATGGGAAATAGTTTAATCGCGCTCCAGGTTACGTAAAATTCTCCTTCTAATTCTAATCACCTCATAAGAAATGTTCTTTGTAATTTCTTGAAGGCTGCAAAAGTAACCGACAGTGCAAAATTTGCAGGAAAATGAAATTTTTTTGTGCTTAAATTTAAACGGAATATGAACATATTAAGCTTTACGTGCGTTCACTGTTCACTCTGTTGTAATGCGTTCGCACTGCTTAAAGGGAACTAAGCTATACACGTAGATATTACATTCGCACAAACCCGTTTCAGTGCGAGGCCCAATAGTATCCATTAGGCCTAAGACCAGCCCTACTCTAATCGTTTCGCCTATCTGAGAATCAAAACTGCACACGACCCTGTTCCACAGAATTGATTCATTTTGGTTTACAAATGTCATTCGTTTTACAAATGTCATTTCGGTTTAAAAATGTCATTTCGTTTTACAAATGTCAATTTGGTTTACAAATGTCATTTCGGTTTACAAAATGTCATTTCGGTTTACAAATGTCAATTTGGTTTACAAAATGTCATTTTGGATTGCTTTGGTTTTCATCTTTTCACTTTTTAAAAATTTGGCCAATTTTCGTTTTACTTTTTAAATTTCTCCTATGCTCGCTAGGAAACTATTAGCTTCAAGGGCAAATTGATTCTGTCGGACTTCAGTGTCCATTTACTACAAAATTTGGACACTACTTGACCAATAACAGACGATGGACTCTTAAAGATTTTTTTCCCCAGTTGCTTTCTACCCTGTAAGGGGAGATAATCTGGAAGTCAATTTGATCTCCAGAATAGATAATGAGGATAGAGATAAAATTATCTGGTATACAAACAAAACATACAAACAAAATACATAAAACAACAAGCACAAACCAACATACAAACACTGAAAGAAATAAAATAAACACGAAAGATGAGTGAATTATTTAAAAAATGACCAGACAGAGTAAACAAATAAAGTTCACTTAAGCCCCCCTTAAGGGCTCATCAGGGCAGATAAAGTGTAGATTTCCACTGTTTGAGTAGCCGCGGATTATGGAGGGATTGTGTGGCTATAGCACAATGTCCAGCCGCCTTTATTCCCAACCCCCACAACTTTAAGTCAGGTACCCATTTAGAGATGGACTGACTTGAAAACTTTCGCCAGGGCCTGAAACAAAAATCGAAAGGTTCTCCCTGAGTTTCGAACCCTGGAGTACACTGATCGACATTCGATCACCGTACACTGCGCGATCATTAGTTCTCAAAAGACAAAGTACGTCGGGGTTAAAATAATATTACAACAGACGGAAGCAAACTAAGGTCAATATGTCAATTGCAGCAAGTGTATAGGCACTGTGATATTGCAGCACCCTCCATCAGTGTGTCAGTGGAAGCCAGTATATAGGCACTGTGATATTTCAGCAGCTCCCAACTTGCCACTTCATATTATCGAAATCATTCAGTATAATGCGTCATTTGTGTCTGTAATTCTTCATTCCAATTGGTTTGATTTATAATCCTAAAGTTGTATTAATTAGGCACACCCTGCTGTTTTTTTATTTTACATGGAGCTTCACATTTCAAAGTTCCACCGTTAAAGTGTTTAGTATTTTTTTAAAAGGAATAAATAAATCTCAAAATTCGAAAAAAGTAAAAGCAAAATATCCAGTTATCGATAATTACATATAGTCTTACATACTGAATTATGATATAACTGAATAACAGTTAATCAATTTTTCGGCAAATACTTTGTTTGCGAATATAATAATATAAATAACACTTTGTTTTATTCGATTCCTTTTAATTTAATTCATGTAAAAAAATCTTGTTCAATTCTTTTTGTGACTTTCGATTGGTCAATTACAAATCCACTCAGCTCAAATGGGTACTTAGTGTTGGCTTGGTCAATTACAAATCCACTCAGCCTAAATGGGTACTTAATGTTGACGGTGTTGCCAGATTGGCTGGTTTTTTTCTGCCTGTTTTGTCCGTGTTGGTCGGCGGGGGGGGGGGGGGGAGGATTTCACACAAAGGGCGTTTGTGACGGGCTGAACTTTTTGAATTGATTTTCGGCGGTTTTTCGTTAGAATCATCAGCCAACTCTGTTGGTTGGAGGAGATTGACGTAGTACTCGTCACCTAAGTCTAGACATCTCAGCCAAGGTGGGGGTGAATGAAGGGCCCCCACTGGTGTATATATATATTTGTCGTGTGGTAAAGCGCTGGACTGTCGATCTTAGCGGGGGCGGGGGGTGTCACTGGTTCGATCTTCGTTGAGGACCAATTTATATTTCAGGTCACGGCTGAAGAAGAGAACTGTTAAATAATTTTTTTTTCAACTTTTCTGATTAGGAAGATGGCGCCAAAAAAAAAAATGTAGCCTACACATGGCGCCGCAACTTCTAGATACGGCTCTGAAGGGCGCCATAAAATCTGTCCGGCCCATTGGTGTAGGCCTATTTGAACAGAGTCTATGAGAAAGTAATATCATTTTTACAAGGGGCTGTACACAATTATTGATTTTTTTTTTCTAAAAGCTCGAAGTATGAATAAAGAAGAAAGTAGAATAAATTGTCTGTTCCATTTTCTGGCTACCTGTAGGCGACCCATTAAAAAATGGTAATAGACTTAAGGATTCTACCACAGTGACACACACACACACATACACACACACACACACATTGAAAGACAAAGTTCCATTTCAAGAAACTACATATACTACATTATAGGTAATCCCAGGCATACATCTGACCTTATTTACACTTTTTTGATCGTCACATCTGATTTGCTTAATTTTGGGCCAAATTATCAAATCTGATGGCTGGATGGTGGTGAGCGAGATTTGTGTACTGTTTTAAAAAAAATGCACGCCTAGGTTACAAGCTCAACTCCCCGAGAGTCCCTTAACATGTCCCCGAGTGGCCCTCGTAGGCCAGCAATTGCACTACTGTCTTATGTGTGCGGATTTTTAAAAAAAGGGCATTAGAAAAAAAAGGCCCCATTAGGGGTTTATAGGATCTAAGGGATAAACACCTCACCTTTTCAGGGACCTTAATATAAAAATAAAATAGTCACTTCTGAACAACTCTACCTATAACCTGTAAATCCGGAGTAAATCTTGTTTTTTATTCAAAGACACACGAATGGCCGCTTCCATTGAAACTCGCAGGTTTGTCGTTATTTGTATTCCCTTTATATATTGGTGATAAATTTGGTTTGTTGAGGTTATTAATGGTATTATTTTACGGTATGAACAACAACATAAAGAACCTTAAATACTTCTGTCAACGATGTTATGCATGGCCGACCGTGTCATCTGATTTATGTAGGAGAGAGAGAGAGAGAGAGAGAGAGAGAGAGAGAGTAGGAGAAAGGGAAAGAAGAAGATAGAGTAGGACAGAGTAGGAGAAAAAGAGAGAGAGAGTGGGAGAAAGAGAGATATAGTAGGAGAGAGAGAGAATAGGAGAAAGTGAAAGAAGAAGAGAGAGAGAAGGAGAGAGAAAGAACGAGAGAGAGAGAGAGAGTACGAGAAGTGGAGAGTAGGAGAGAGTAGGAGAGAGAGAGAAAAGAGACAGACAGAGAGAGAAAGAAGGAGAGAGAGAGAAAGAGAAAGACTGTTGGAGAGATGTGGAGGGATGGAGAAAGGGTTGGTGGACGGAAAGAACGGATGAACACGTGTTATTTTATTGACAACCACTGGTCTCAGGACAAACCCTCCACCATTTTGTAGCATAAAACTATATTTAAAACAAAGTTTACAGAATGAATTGGAATTCATTAACCATACAATTTTTATACATTTTTAGCACATACAAATTTATGTTTGATCGGGTTGTGAATAAACAATATGATAAACACAGCTGATATAATTAAATATGAAGAATTGATTTTACTACTTGCATTTTATATATATATATAAACAAAGAAAGTTCCTTCAACCCTAGCGGGACATCGAGGAAGATGAAGTGAAGAATTCATCTGCGTCAGTAACCTCGTCATATAAAGGGAATGTGTGGTTAGCACAACGCCCAGCCGCCTTTACTTCCCCAACTTAAAGTCAGGTAACCATTCAAAGTTGGGTGGACTTGGGTTGACTGACAGTCAAGTATCAACACCAATTATAATATAAGAATGGAAATAACGTTTTTTTTTTCACTGATGAATAACTGAAAGTGGAAATAACGGTTTCTTCACTGATGAATAACTGAAAATGGAAATAACGGTTTATTTTACTGATGAATAACTGAAAGTGGAAATAACGGTTTCTTCACTGTTGAATAACTGATAGTTGAAATAACGATTTATTTACTGAAGAATAACTGAAAGTAGATATATAGATATTTAATGTTTGGAACATCTGGGGATAATGTATTGAGCCCCCAGAGATATACAGCTTCCTAAAAACATCCCCACGAAGTTCAAAAGTTGTCGTTACGATTTTGGCCTATTTTCAACATTTCCTTTTTTTTTTCTGTT